>CM060948.1:319496936-319776936 GCA_030765055.1 Mantis religiosa
ATATTAGAAACTCATGGTGTGTATTTCGACAAACAACTATCTTTTTTACCAACAGAAAGTTTTCCCTTCTCTATGAACATTGATTCAGATGTTACTGTTCAGAGAAGTCATGTAGTGAACTAGAGCTTGTTAATAACTTGCTAACATTGCTGCTGCCTTGCCCGGTGAAGAGCTAATCCGTCCGTCCGTCCGTCCGTCCATCCGTCCATCCGTCCGTCCGTCCATCCGTCCATCCGTCCATCCGTCCATCCATCCATTCATCCATCCATCCATCCATCCATCCATCCATTCATTCATCCATGTAGCCATCCCTCCCTCCACCAGTCCACCTATCCCTCCATCCATCCATCTGTCCACCCATCCATCCACCATCCACCCGTCCATCCATCCCTCCACCCGTGCACCCATCCCTCAAACCCGTTCGCCCGTCCATCCACCCGTCCACCCTTATCCACCCATCCACCCACATCCACCCATATCAACCACCCACCCCACCACCAACCCATCCATCCACCCACCCACACGTCCATCTGTCCATCCGTCTGTCCATCCATCCCTCCCTACCTCCATCCGTCCGTCGGTCCATCCGTCCGTCCGTCCGTCCGTCCCTCCATCCAACCGTCCATCCGTCCATCCATCCACCCCTCCATTCCTCCCTCCCCCCACCCATCCGTCCATCCGTCCATCCGTCCATCTGTCCATCCGTCTACCTGTCCATCCGTCCATCCATCCATCCATTAAATAGATTACACAAACAAAATACAGTGTCGGTTTAAAGGTATCAGGCAGTGCTATGACGTTATATATACGTATGTGTGAGTTGCCCAGTACCGTATGATAGCAATTTTCCCAGTACCGTATGCGAAGGTATATTTTTAACCCCGGAACTTGCACTGACGTAAGATTAAATTTTGTTTATAGGCATTCCTGTCAACATGGAGGCCAAAAAGAAACGAAAATGGTTAGAAGAGAATATGAAACAAACATTAAAAGGTGTGATAGAAAGATTAATGAGCCTGGAAGCAGCAATATATATTGCAGAAACATTAACATCAACTCTGTATGAGTTGATATTGCAGCAAAAGGCACAAAAACAGAAGAAAAAACCAATAGCAGAGGGAGGCAAGACTAACATTAATAAAACTATAAATGGAGAACCTTGCTCTAACTCTGTGCCAAACAAAACTGGAAATAGTGAAGAGTTTTAGAAGACCAAAAGGAAATTAAAATTTGGAACCAAACCCAGTGTCAATGTAAGTGTTCTAACAGATTGTATCATTTGCTTAGAAATCACAGACGAGGCTTAGGTTCGGTGTGTATCGTGCAAGGTTTGGGCACATATTGAATGTACAGGGCAAGAGAAGATTGATTTTGATATATCTGATCCCTGTGTTTAAAAAATGTTTCATTAATTGTAAGACATTTTTGTTTTGTTGTGCTAATCTCTAGAGAATGTTTTGAAAAATATATTATCATGTTACCTTGTTCCATTTTTATCTCAAAAATACAATAATTATGATAGGAATAATTATCCTGTGATGTATTATGCACTTTCTCTTCCTATATTTAGAAATATGTATTTATTTATATCTGTCCGGTAGTGGGAAACACTTTTTGAGATGTGCATTTATCACTAATAATTACTTTAGTTTGTAGCAGTCAATATGACTCGTGTTTATGAATGTTCATTACTAATGCTGTGTGTGTATGTTATTAGTTTTATGATAATAGTAACACACTACTTGTTCTCCATTGAATTTTCTTTAAATTTTGAAAAAACCTTAGGTGTGTGATACTGGGTGCATCTCCCGTACATGTTTTGAGGTCTTCTAAATTTAAAAAAGGAAAAAAAAGCAATTTTAGAAGCAAGCCTTTATGTCTGCGAGCAGCATAGCTAAAAATGAAGAGTTGATAGAATACAAGACTTTGGATTTACATTCAGCAACTTCCAAAGAAGTGACAGAAATATTTTTAACTCTGAAAATCCCTCTACCTTAAACTATCCTTTAGATAGAAAATTTTTCAAAAACTCTTGTTTTCACAAAAAGTACTCTAAAAATTTTGATTAAGTAATTACATATTTAAGATATTTACATGAAAAATGAAACAAACATGTTGAATTTCTAGAAATTTCCTCAGAAATCTTTTACATTCTGGATGACCTTTACATAAGCTGGCACCTAATTGTTTAATTTTATGATTATAGTAAAGTTAACCTACGATAATTACCAGCTTAAGCCCTGCAAATAATCTGATTACACCTAGAATTTTATATGCATTAACTTGTAAACTTTCTGTACTTGTAAATACATTGTAAATTCCTTTTATAGCTGACAAAACCTATTGCTTCTTGTAAGCTTAATGGACAAAGGATTAACCATGAGATAGAGAAAATCTATAACAAAATATATATTGATCTCATTAAAATGCACAATTTAATCAAGGTACATTTGTTATGCAACATTAACCATTTCTGAGATATTCTGTGTTATTTTTTAAATTTGTCAATACTTGTACTTTTCCCAAATGCGAAGATATCATTTATTTTTTAATTCTTGGTAATGCAAAGAGAATGAAGTTTCAAAGTCATCATAATGTAACTTTGTGGGTAAGTGAAGTTAAAAGTCCAATTGCACAAACTTAAAATGTTCTTTATTTCCACCGACTTACAGTTGAACACTTGCCAATTACACAGAATTACATAATGCATACAATTACGTTTCACCAGTTCATCCGTTACAGTTCTACTGCACACTCACAGTTACGCACACTCTTCCGATGCACGTGCGCAGTCTTCTCGTCTGTACACTAAAACGGCGCCTCTTCGCTCCTCGCCTAGATCTGACTTCCTCCAGCCCGACGCGTTGCTTATATAGGACCAACTGGCTAATCTAGAACGTTCCGGATTAGATGAAATATCCCGTATGCTCCAGAACTCAGAGGGAGCGGAAAGAGACGGTACAGTGATGTTTTTCCAGTCAGCCCTCGTTACCGCTATAAGACAAACGAGTGGGCGTGAACGAACGCCTACCGTCTCATACAGCTGCAGCCGGCCGGTTCTATAGGGAGTTCCGACGTTTGCGTAACACTGCTCCCTCCTTAAAGCTGGTCGTCCCGAACAGCACCATCGTAGCGTGCCAAGCGATCCAGGTATACCACTAACATCTTCCCTCGGGGAACCTTCTGGATGCGCTAGACCACATCGCTAATCCTCTTCACCACCCGGACGGTCCTTGCCATGGCTGCTGTATCTTCGGGCAGCACCCTTGGTCCACGTAGGACGGTACAACCAGACCACGTCACCTTGCTGGAACCCTTGGCTGTTGGCTTGCCTGTCATATCGGGTCTTCATTCGGTCGTTCGCCTTCTGGATGTTGTGGCGAGCCATCTCGTGCATGTCGTGGAGGTGGTTCACCAGGTTCATCACATACTCGGTCGCTGGCTGTTTCGCTTCCGGAGGGCTTCCAAAAGTCATGTCAAAAGGGAGGCGTAACTCTCGGCCAAACATTAAGCAGGCTGGCGTCATCCCAGTTGTGTCGTGTGTAGACGAGCGGCAGGCCAGCAAGAACAGTGGCACCTTGACGTCCCAGTCTCGCTGATGGCTGGACACGACCTTCCTAAGGTGTTCCTCTAAGGTCTCAATGTATCTTTCGACCATGCCATGCGACTGGGGATGTAGAGGCGTCGTGCGGGTGTTGTTCACTCCAAGCTTTTGTAGTGCCTCCTTCATTAGGTTGGACTCAAAGTTGGTACCCTGGTCAATGTGTGGCTCTAACGGCACCCCAAATCGACAGAATACTTGCTCCACGAGGCAGTCTTGTTCGTCTTTGTCTCTTAGTTTGGGATGGCATACACCTCCGGCTCCTTGGTTAAGTAGTCCACGACCACCATCAGGTACTCGTTGCCTCGGTCGGAAACTGGGATCGGTCCAGCAATGTCAACGGCGAACGGTTCGAATGCCGCACCGACGTTGTAGTGCTGCATGCGATCCTGGCTCCTAGTCTGGGGGCCGCGACTCGCCACGCATACGTTACGCTGACGGCACCATCTCACAGCATCTGCTGGGAGCCTCAGCCAGTAGTAGCGCTGCCGCAGTTTGTCAATCGTTCGGTTCGCTCCCAGGTTTCCTCCTGAAGTACCGGCATGCACTTCCTCCAAGACTTCCGGGACCTTACTTCGGGGAAGTACCAACTGTTCTCTCTGCGTCTTCCCATCGGGTGACTCCCATACCCGGAACAACACGCCCTCTCTGGTCTTCCACCAGTCCCATTGGGCCCAGTACGAATTGTAGGTGGCGCTCCTCGTTGCGATGTCCTCCCAGGTTGGTCTCGTCCCTGCCTCCACTACCCTCAAGAGTGGTCCCAAGTCTGCGTCCGCCAGCTGCTCCCTCCTCAGGCCTGCGCTATCCCAGCCGTCTGCAGGCACCGCCACAACTACTCGGACAGCTGCGGCACGCTCCTTCTCTTCCACTCTTGTACACTGGCCGCACTGTTCTAGAAAGGGTCTTCGGGACATGGCTTCTGCGTTGCCGTGGCTCTTCCTCTACGATGTTCCGAGGTGAAGTCGTACTCCTGCAGCCTCTGGACCCAACGTGCTGTCTGGCCTTCCAGGTTCTTAAAGCTCAATAGCCAGGTTAGAGCGGAATGGTCAGTCTTCAGTTGGAATGGCTGACCGTACAGGTACTTGTGGAAGTGCGCCAAGGTCTTTACTACCGCCAATAATTCTGGTCGGGTGACGCAGTATTTCTTCTCTGCCTTGGATAGCGTCCTGCTGGACGTCGTGATCGGTGTCCGTTGGATCTAGCAGTCTCACTGGCACCTCCTCTCGGCACGGTAGCAATGCCCTGGCTACACACAGTCTGTGTACAGGCGTCTTCTGGTCCAGCATCATGTTCCTGGTTCTCCGGCCTTCCAGTTGCGCCGTCACCCCCACCTCGCTCCTCGCGGGGACAGTCACGTCTTCGTTCAAGACAACCCTGCAAATTCCAAAGCGCTCCTCTGGTTAACGGAGTATAACCTCTTCTCCGGTGAGCGCAGGTCCTTCTTGCCGACGTCGACCGTCCCAGTATCACCTCCTCAGCCACCCTCGCGACGAACACCAACAGACGTAGGTACTCCTTCCCAAGTTCAGCTTCAGCAGGGCTTCCTTTTCTACAGGCAAGGTGTCGCCCGATGGCGTGACAAACTGGTATGGTCGACTCGGCTTCCTTGTCCGCAAACCCTTCGCCACGTCAGGTCTGATGATGGTCACGGCCGCCCTGGTGTCCACCAGCACGAGGCACGTCTTCGCCCTTACCCAGCCATCCGCAATGAGGCTGTCATCCATACGCCGGCTGACGACTGCAGTGTCACTTGTCATGCCCCTCTCCACGACGGCCCTTTCTCGTTTTCCGGCTCCTCTTCCTGGTGTGCTCAGACTCTCTGCAGGTGCCCGGGCTGTCCACACCCCCAACCCAGGCCACTAGGTGTTCACCGGCGTCCCTCGGCTGGTCCCTTTTCTCCGGTGTAGCAGACACTCCTCGCTCTCGACGTCGGTATAGCTGATACCTTGGCAGCCTCCATCCGTAATGCAGCCGTTAGCGCCTCTTTGATGGTTTTACAATCGCTGAGAATTAGACGCTGACGAATTTCCGTATCCCCTACCTCGTCAACGAAGGTGTAGGCAGCTTCCCGGGACAGGAACTCTGGCAGGAGTTCGACTAGGACCTTGCAAGCCAGTTGTTCAACTGCCAGGGCGAACTCCTGCAGCGTCTCTCCTGGCTGCTGTGACCTTGCCTTTAGCTTGCTGCGGTGCGCTGCGGCTAAGCGGTGGTTTCCGAAACGATTCTCTAAGGCCTCCCAGATGTCCTTGGGCGTCGCCGTTGTCTGCGCCGCGTTTAGGACTTCCGCGGCCCGTCCCTGGAGGCTGGCTATTAATTGTGTGGCCTCCTCCTCTAGTGACCATCTGTTGTGCTTGGCCACTGCGTCGAATTGGCGGCGGAAGACCTCAAACGTTGATGCGCCGTCATATTTCGGAGATTTGACGGGTGCCGATGTTGTGTCACGTCCCGGTGCGTCGGCCTTCAAATCCTTCAACCTCCTGCCGACAACGTCCTCCACAATGGCGCTCAGGGACTTGACGCTATTGTCGGCCTTTCCTTCCAGCTCAATCACGCGGCTCGCCAGGTCTTCGGCGCGCTCGCCCAACTCTTTGACGTCCTCTTTTACGCCGGCCAACTGGTCTTCAAACTTTGCGGTGAGAGCCTCATTCGCTGCTTTCATTTCCGTGGCCAGACTGCCGTTCGCTGTTCTAATTTCTGTGGTTAACTCTGCCTTCATTTCTTCCATCTTCTCGGTGATGTTGTCGTTAGCCGTCTTAATTTGTTTCAGTTCCGCGGCCAGGTTGTTATTTGTAGTCTCCAGCTTCGTGGCCAGGCTGATATTTGCCGCTTCCGTCTTCGTTGTTAATTCGGCCTGCATTTCTTCCATCTTCTTGGTGATGTTGCCGTTGGCCGTCTTCATCTCTGTCAGTTCCGCCTTCATTTCCGTCATCTCCTCCAAAATCTATTCCAATGCCGCGTCCATGGCTGTAATGTTCGGTGATGTCGTTTCGCTTCCTGACACCAGTGTGACTTTGTAGGTTCGTGAAATTGAAAGTCCTATTGCACAAACTCCAAATGTTCTTTATTTCCACCGACTTACAGTTCAACACTTGCCAACTACACAGAATTACGCAATGCAAACAATTGCGTTTCACCAGTTCGTCCGTTACAGTTCCACTGCACGCTCAAAGTTACGCACACTCTTCCGATGCACGTACGCAGTCTTCTCGTCCGTACACTAGCACGGCGCTGCTTCGCTGCTCCCCAAGAACTCACTTCCTCCAGCCCGACGCGTTGCTTATATAGGACCAACTGGCCAATCTGGAAGGTTCCGGATTAGATGAAATATCCCGTATGTTCGAGAATTTAGAGGGAGCGGAAAGAGACGGTACAGTGATGTTTTTCCAGCCACCCCTCGTTACTGCTATAAGAAAAACGAGTGGGCGTGGCCGAACGCCTACCGTCTCCTGCTGCTGCTGCCGGCCGGTTCTATAGGGAGTTCCGACGTTTGGGTGACAATATAGTGACAAGGTTTTTAAAGAAATGACTAATGCTTAAAGCCTACCCCATTCCCATATACAAGAGTCAGCTGTTAAGTACCGGACCTCACAATATAAAAAAGTTTAAAAATGCTTTTCTTTATTTCTCCACATAATCTCAAGAAAAGCCAATACGTCTGTCAAATCAGTGTTCTAATTTCATTAAACTATCTCTGTAGTGCAATATATCATGGTCCTCAAAATAGCTGTTTTCCACATCAATGACATCCTTGTTGCTGCGAAATCTTCATACTCCAAGAAATGTTTTTGAGATTCAGGAACAGATGGTAGTCACGGGATGCCAGATCTGGCCAACAGGGTGGATGTTCAACCAATTTGAATTTTAATTCATACATTTTGTCCATTGCAATGACAGAATAAAGGGCGGGAGCATTGTCCTAAAAAAACAATTTCCTTTATTTTGCCAAATGAGGTCCTTTTTTTTTAACTCATCACTCAAATATTGCAGTAAGCTTGTGTAGTAGTCACCAGTGATACTTTTACCCTTTTCCAAGTAATCAATAAAAATAATTCCCTGTGTGTCCCAGAAAACACCATAACCATGTTAGGTGATAAAACTGACTTGGCCATTTTTGGAGTAAGTTCACCTGGCACAATCCACTGCTTTGACTGTGATTTACTTTCTGGAGTGTAGTGATGTAACTAAGTTTCATCCATCGTAATAAGCCATCTCAAAAATTCACTGAGATTTTTATGGTAGAGCTCCATTTCTCAACAGAAACAGTTTTTCTTTGCAGCTTTTGATTAGGTGTCAACATGCAACAATGGCGCACCCATCTTGCAAGACCCTGTGAAGGCCAAAACATTACTTAAAATATTATCTGCATATTCTTGATATGCTTAGGGCCTCTGCTGTCTCAAATAACTTTAATCTACGGTTTCCAGTACTAAACAATGAATTTTTTCAATGATCCCTGGAGTTGTGACTTCCACGGGGCGTCCAGAGCGAGGCTCATCACTTGTGCTTGTATGTTCCATTTCAAGCTCTGCAATCCACCTTTTAATGACTGTATATGAAGGGGCAGAGTCTTTCAATGTACTGTCCATAATGTCCACTTTAGGTGTTAAGCCTTTCAACTGGAAGTATTTAATCACTGCTTGTTTTTCCAAATGCTCCACCTGTCTTGTTTAAAATGCTGCCATTCAAAAACTAAACAAGCTCTTGACCTGTAATTATGGATACGAGCTAGTCTGGAGATAAACTATATGATGCTATCCGTCAAACTGGCCCTGTGGTGTAATCTCTATATGAGGCCTGGGACTTAACAGTTGACTGTCATACTTCTTACACCTCAAGAAAATTAGCAATATGATAACATTTATCTCATTTAACATGAAGAACAAAGAGGAATACGCATTTGAAAGAATACTTTTACAAGAGTAGAGAAAGATGTGTGAGTGCAGAAAATCAGATTATTTTAAGTAATACTAAACTTACACAGCCACAAGACATTCAGCCAAAGCACTGCACATTGCTTTCATTCAAAGAATTTCACTTAAATGTAACATAAACAATGGCGTTATAGCCCAAAGCGGACCTGAGCCTGCCAACCCTGCTGTCAGTCCCACACCCACATATGCAAGACAGAGGTGGGCGATCTTCCAACTGATACACAGATGAGATGTGGTCAGCATCACAGTACCCCAGCTATAAAGTTGGCTTTCTAGATCAGGGTTTGCTGCCTAGTGTAGCTCCTTAATTTCCTCACAATACTGAATGGGCACTGGTCCTGTACCCGGCACTAAACATTCACACCCCGAGGAGTGGGATTGATCCCGGGTGCATTCTGGATGCAAGGTACCAAAGTACATGCTCTAGCCCACTACACCACTGCACAGGACAATATTTCACTTAAGGAATTTGGAATTTATCTTCGGCTATTCTAATAGATAGTGTGCATCTTAAGCAAAGCATTGTATGTGCTTACCTTAATTTGCAATTCCTTCTCAGCATTAATTGATTTGACTGTGGCAAAACAGCTATAGATAAATCCAATTACATGTGCAAGTGGCACCAACTGTGTCATTGCTTGTAGCAGTATATCACTGAAATACTCAGGATATGGAAATCTTTGCAACATAATAAATGGTGCTGATGAGGCATTTTCACCAATATTTTGGGCCAGAATTGCTGAATATATAGCATGTTGGATTCCAAGGAATCCTTGGTACCAATATCCTGAAAAGCAGAGTTTACATTTAATTTTAGTTATGCTTTTGCTCTACTAATAAGCATGTTTTTAGAAACAGCTTTAATGAATATATGTTTGAATGTTCTAGCTAAAAGTAGGAAAAAATAATATAACCACTGGGTTGGAGCTGTTCCATTTTGAAACAGATCTGAAAAGTAACCACAGTTCCAGTTAACAGTCAATTTTATACTAGCACATTTATTCAAATATTTTATTACCAGTTCCAAAATTAAGCATCCAATTGTTGCAAGTGCATTATGTTACCATAAATAGTTAGTAAGTGTGTATATGATTCAAGACCTTAGAATGTGTTTCCAAATTGCAATATAGAGGATTATCTACTTGAAATCTTCCAACCAATTGGATTTGATTATACTACTGAGCTCTTGTAAAATACATGTGAAAGTCAACCACACAACATGCCATTTTGAAATTTAATTATAATCCTTAGCATCATTAAAAATTTGTGCATACAACCTGAGGGAGGTATGGAGAAAAAAAATGGAGTAAAGCATAATTAACTGAACTTCACTTATCTTTGACATTATAATTAATTAATATTATTGCAATTATAATTTATTAATTAAATTTGCTTCACTATGAATAGTTCCAATTTTCTATTTTTATTTGGGAAGAGCATAATTTTCTGTTTCAGTTAGGGTAGGATTGGATTGTGCTCACTGTGTTAGAATCCAGATTTACAATCAGATTCAATCAGTAAAATATGCATGCACACATATTTTAAAAACATGAAGGAAATATACTACAATATCCAAAACAGAGTAATAAACATCAAGACATGAAACTTTTGATTTGCGAGAATCATTTACTTAGAGATGTTCCAGTTGTATAAATAAGACTGTCCAGATCTATCTTATGTTAAGCTTCTATTTATTTTAGTGAAGAATAAGAAAGAACACCATATAAAATTGATTTCTATTTGAATAGGTAGTTTGCATGGCTAGTGTAGAAGAGCGAATAATTTCCATCAATTAACCTAATAATAGTGGTTTCTATTTATACTTGGTGGATCTCACTGCAGTTTTGAATAATATTTGCTCAAATGGAATGTTGCTTATGATATTTCTTACCTGGATTCATTCCAACGTCACTGTGTTCCTCATGAGGACCTAATGTTTGAAAAAGTGGAAATATTTCATCGGTGTGCCAGTTTTCTGATAGCACATCAGAGTGCCCAGGCTTTCTGAGCTCTGATGGAAAACGAATAGTCATCTACAACACAATGGAAACAAATTATAATGAGAAAGAGTTGCAGTTAACTTCATTTAACACTAGAAGGATTTTGATGGTGCGCTGCTTTAGAAGACATATTTCTTGCTTATGTTTTTTTCTACTCTTCCCATGTTCTACAAATTTTAATAAATACTTATGAAAAACACATCCACAAAGAATTAATCAATTTGGACCTTTCTAAAAACTGTTACAAACAATTCCTACTAGAAGGACCGCCATCCGGCATTTTGACGGATACGCAAATGTGAACAATAGCCTTCGGATTGGTCCTCATCTGTTATTGTTTTCCTTCCTGATTGGTTTATGGCACTCTGCAGTCCCTTTGTCGATGAATAAGAAAGCTTTATTGCCCAAGTGGCGCAATTCGTACCACTTATGTATTTATAAGGAGTTGGAGCAAAAACTTTGCGTTGAAGTTGTTATGGTCGAGTACTTAGGGACCACTATTTTTCAGGAACAGAATGAGCAGAAACAAATTCGCTGAAATTTTGTGGTTTATGCGATTTGCTGACAAGGACACATGTTCTCAAAGACTAAGTACAGATCGCATTGCGCTGCTACTCCTGTGTGGAATCCTTTTATTGTCATTCGTTGCAGTGTTACATTGCAGGTGAAAATATCACTGTGTTTGAGCAAATGTTTCTTTGCAAGGCAACATGCTCCTTTATTCAATATTAGAGCAATCAACCAGACAAATTTGGAATAAAGTTTTGGCTTGCAATTGATGTAAATTCAAAGTATCTGGTGAATGGTTTTCCTTACCTGGGCAAAGATGAGCAGCGCCCCACAAGTGTTACTCTTGCAGTGCATGTTATAATGCATCTTATACAGCCCTTAGTTTTTGCAGGAGGAAACATTACATGTGAAAATTTTCCACAACCAAATGCCGTGCAGAACGTTTGAAGCGTAAAAGTACAAGCATTGTGGGCGCAGTAAAGAAATGTATAAGGGAAATCCCTCAATCAACAAAATGCGCTACAGCACCTTTGCACATAACTGTAATGTGTCAGGTGACATAACTCTGACATATTATTAGGGGAAAAAGAACAAAAGTGTGTTCCTTTTGAGTTCAATGCATTACACAGTTACTATAAATAAACAAAATCCTAAAAAGCTACCAGAATTAATGCCGTACTGCAATAACACCAAGTACGCATTGACGTCGTCGATCAAATGGATCAACTGTACACGGTGAAATATGGATGCAGAAGGTAGCCTATGCATGTATTTTTGAATATGTTGGTCTTGGAAGCTATTAATGCATGTGTACTCTATAAGAAAGTAACAGGTGAAAAAGTAAGCAAACGTCAGTTCCTATACAACTTAGCAGAAAAGTTGCCTTCAGCATATAAAACCACAAGGTTACAAAATGCACTTCCTAACACAGTTCCTCAGCAGAGCAACATTTAGAAGACTTGCCAATGCAGAGGGAGGAATAGGAGCAATCATTTATGTAACAAATGCAGGAAGTATGTTTGTAGGCCATGTTTAGGCATCAGTGAATAAAGGTGTGTTAGGTGCAACGATGCTGCAGGTGGTTTTGTGTGAGCAAAATCAGGTTTATAGGTCAAGATTCAACTGTATTTCTGTAATAAATAGGACTCATCTATAAATTAATAGGTTTGTTAGTGTCTCTTCTACTATATACTGTGGTATTCAAAATTTTATGTTGAAACACATGTGTTTGCTAAAGGAATCTGACCATTTCACATTTGTTTAACGTATATATTTGGATTAACTTTTAGGCTTAAAATGTTCTTTTTCAATGTAATTGTTCAGACAAAAGTAAAATTATATACTGGTAAATTGTATAAATACTATTAGACAAACTGGTATGCATTTAAATTTGGTTACTATTTCAAAAAGGGAAAATAAAACTGCGTCCTGTCAAAATGACGGGTTAGTCCTTCTCGGTAGACCATACTCGCCGGTCCTTCTAGTGTTAAACAAACAATTATAAATAATGAACATATAAAGAGAAACAATACCATTACTCCAAAAAGTTTATATGGCTATTTCATTGCAAATACACATATTGGAATCCTGTGAATCAAAACTTAGTATTTTTAGAAAAAGTTTGGGTGAGGGTGCGTGCTATATATGCATACAATATATACAGTAACACCCATATTTAACCCTTAACTGGTAATGTGAGAAACTTGTCACACAACTGGTGATGTGATATCTCTGCGACATTTTATACATATTGTGACTTTGTGGGTTCGTGAAATTAAAAGTCCGATTGCACCATTCAAAAAAATTCTTTATTTCCAACGACTTACAGTTGAACACTTGCCAACTACACAGAATTATGTAGTGCACACAATTACGTTTCACCAGTTCGTCTGTTACAGTTCCACTGCCGCTCACAGTTACGCACACTCTTCTGATGCACGCACAGTCTTCTCGTCCGTGTAGATAGGCACGGCGCTGCTTTGCTGCTCGCAAAGAACTGACTTCCTCCGGCCCAGCGCGTTGCTTATATAAGACCAGCTGGCCAATCTAGAAGTTTCCGGATTAGACGAAGCACCCCACACGTTCGAGAAGCCAGGGGGGGAAGAAACGGCACAGCGGCCCTCGATCGCTCTCCTAATCATCCCTTCATTTCGTGACAGGAGACAAATGGGTAGTCGCGGCCAGAATGCCCCACGCCCGACCCCACCTGTGGCCAGCCCTACAGGGAGCTCCGACGTTCGGGTGACAAAATGCTGTTTAAAAATATGCATCATATTTGTCAATATATTTAACTGTATTGGAACACCACAGTGAAGCAAAATAATCATTAATTTATAGATGAGTCGTATTTATTACACATCTGCTTCACTTACGTACCTATTTTGAGGACATGTTTCGCAAATCATCGTTTGCATCCTCGGCTCTTATGCGACTAAAGCTTGATCCAATGGTGTGGGTAATTCTGCAGTTGCTGCTGCCATCTGTTGATTTATTGATGAACTTAAATGTGGGAGGACAAAAAGAAACATGGACACTAGAAAGAAAGAACAGTTCAGGCACTTAAGATACAAAAATATTGATAAGTCCGCAATAGCAGCTCATTTCTGGTTTGAAAATCATGAAACTGAAGATAGCACCAGATTACTAAAATACGTACAAAAACATAGTGAGCTCGTCATATGGGAGAGAATATACATAGAAAAACACAAAAAGCAGCTAATGAACTTTGAAATCCTGCCAGAAGAGAATCCCACATTTAAGTTCATCACTAAGTCAACAGATGGCAGCAGCAACTCCAGAATTACCCACCCCACTGAATCAAGCTTTAATTGCATAAGAACCGAAGATGCAGACGATGATTTGCGAAACATGTCCTCAAAATAGGTTTGTAAGTGGAGCAGATGTGTAATAAATATGACTCATCTATAAATGAATAAATATTTATTAAATTTTAGATGAGTCGTATTTCTTACACATCTGCTTCACTTTCGTACCTATTTTGAGGACATGTTTCGCAAATCATCGTTTGCATCTACGGCTCTTGTGCGACTGACGCTAGATCCAGCGGTGTGGGTAATTCTGGGGTTGTTGCTGCCATCTGTTGATTTAGCGATGAACTGAAATGTGGGATTCTCTTCTAGCGGGATTTCAAAGTTCATTAGTTGGTTTTTATGTTTTTCTATGTATATCCTCTCCCATATGACGAGTTCACTATGTTTTTGTACGTATTTTAGTAATTCTGTGCTATCTTCAATTTCATGATTTTCAGACCAGAAATGAGCTGCTATTGCGGACTTATCAATATTTTTGTATCTTAAGTGCCTGAAGTGTTCTTTCTTTCTAGTGCCTATGTTTCTTTTTGTCCTCCCTATGTAAATTTTTTCACAGTCTTTACACTTAATTTTGTAAATGCCTGACTTTTCCTCTGATTTTATCTTATCAGTATTATTACTGTGAAGTAGGTTTTTAATGTTGTAATTGTTTTTTGGTGCCAATGTTATATTGTATTTCTTGAATATTTTTTGGAACTTTTTTGTGGCCCAGGGGTGGTAAGTAAATTTAGCAAATCTAGTTTCTTGTTTTATTGGTGTGAGAGCTGTGATCTGTTTTAATCTCTTTTGAAGTTTGAATAATTTTAGTTTTTTATCTACAATGTTTTTTCCATATCCATTTACAAAATTAAGTGTAAAGACTGTGAAAAAATTTACATAGGGAGGACAAAAAGAAACATAGGCACTAGAAAGAAAGAACACTTCAGGCACTTAAGATACAAAAATATTGATAAGTCCGCAATAGCAGCTCATTTCTGGTCTGAAAATCATGAAATTGAAGATAGCACAGAATTACTAAAATACATAAAAAGACATAGTGAACTCGTCATATGGGAGAGGATATACATAGAAAAACATAAAAACCAACTAATGAACTTTGAAATCCCGCTAGAAGAGAATCCCACATTTCAGTTCATCGCTAAATCAACAGATGGCAGCAACAACCCCAGAATTACCCACACCGCTGGATCTAGCGTCAGTCGCACAAGAGCCGTAGATGCAAACGAAGATTTGCGAAACATGTCCTCAAAATAGGTACGAAAGTGAAGCAGATGTGTAAGAAATACGACTCATCTAAAATTTAATAATTTTTCGCTTCACTGTGGTGTTCCAATACAGTTAAATCCTGATAGAATAAATATTTGTCAATATTTGAATTAATGATATTTTGTTTGAAGAAGGATACCCTTAACAATAATTTGATATATGTTATTATTATCTCTAAGAACTGTGAACATTATTTAATACACAAACGTTTAATGCACTACAAAAAACATAAATACAATGCTTCACTTTTTTGTTTACAGTCACACTATGCAGTACCTTACTTGTAAAACTGTACTGGTATATGGTTTGATAGCAAAAATATGTATCAACACATGCTATAGCTGCATCAGATTAAAGGTGCCTAGGGAAACAATTGGTTTTTCTCCCTTTCGTGATGTGCACATCCCAACAAATTAGTCATCTTCAGCACAATTTACACATATCTTTCTGATGCAGTCTAAACACACTGGTATCCCGCATTTCAAACAGAAATAATAAATTCTTTTCTTTGCTGCTGTACTCAGCAATAATTTTTTAATGTTTGAAATTTCTACTCTGGTTCTGAAGTGTAACGCTTTATACTTAGGAATCTTGATATGCCAGCCCTTATTTCTCTTAGGATTCTGTCATTGTAAATTCTTTTCTGCATGTGAGACTTTATTAGTTGGAATGCTAATGACTTGCAAAAAATCCAGTTTGAAATTTGTGAATTCTCAGTATGGGAATGATATAGATGTCATTAGCAGCTCCTATATCTACTATTCTGAAAAGTACAGAATGACCATAGAAAAATTCCTGAAGGCAAAGATAGAGACAATAGAATCTTGCTTTGCCATATAGATTCCTAACTATAGGAAGCTACATACTAATATATGTATATTTAACTTCTTCTTCAACAAAATTAAAAATTGCAATTCATAATTTCAGGCAAATATTGGGGTTATGCTCTGCATTATTAGATACAATAATCCAAAATTATACAAAACCTAATAATGTAATGAACTTTGCCATTTCGCTAACTGTTTTGTGAACTGTCCTTATGCCCATCTTCCCTTATGCATTCCTCCTCTCCTTGCAAGATGAGCTCTTTTCCCATCCAACTCTTTCACTATCTTCCAAACATACACACACACACACACACACACACACACACACACACGCACACACACACACACACACACACACACACACACACACACACACACACATGTACATGCCTTTAGGAATCCTGGCCATCGAGAAGAAATGTTTTACTGAATCATTATTATTTATTAGCTTTTGAGAAAACAAAAGAAATAAACAAAGTAAAAACATTTATTCACGGAAGAAGCTAGAAGATGGGAACACATGTTCCTGAAACATGTTAACAGAGAGTAAAAAAGTGATGTTAGTATTATCAGTACCAATGCATCTTAAGTAAAATACAATATAAACACAGTTTTTCTATGTAGAGTAAGATTTAGAGTGAGAGAATCAGAAAATGTTCACCCTGTATCCTTAACAGATATTGAAGCTAATTATGAACTTTGTTATTTTTTACATGTATCTGCCTTCTTAACTGGAGGGCTGGAAATTAATTCTCATTTGGAATAAATTTCTTAAAATTGCTTTCACGGCATTTTCCATTAATGTCAAAAGATATCACTTGATCTTATTATTACCTGAAGCCTGTCCTTGTTTATCTTGTCGTTTTTACAGACATCATCCTCAAATGCAATTCCTGCAAATGTAATTTTTCTTTCTCCCGCCAGAGGATCAGTAAGTATATTGTCCATTGCATCACTGTTTGGATAACCAACGCCTGTAAGAATAATTTTTCACTGCTACTAAATTTGTCAAATTTAACAATGCATTATGGTGTTTTATTTTTATTCCTATTATTTATGCTTTGAATATAATAAAACTTTGCAGAACTAGGCAGTTTGAACTATCTGAAAGTTTCACTTTTGTAGGAAAAATTTTAATATTAGAAAACAATAATTTAAATAACCAAGATACATTTATATTATTTAAATTGTTTAAAAAGATCAGAAAATAACACTGGTCAACACTTTTCTTGGGTGTAAGGCAAAATATGATACCTTAATGGAAATCGTCTTGATTTTAAAAATGAAGTCCATTTTTAACTATCACATCCAGCTTTTACGATATGTGCATATATAACTGACATGCTAAATTCATTCAGCTTATACAGCTTCTGCTACATTTCGTTATGTTATTCTAAATCTGTTATTGACATCTTCCTAATCAGCTCGGTTCCATTCTCCCTTAGCACCCAAATATTATCAGTTTTGTTCTAAGGGTCAGATCTGCCTGGTTATGAGGTATTATATTTACAGTTATCATAGATCTCAACTTCAGAAGAGCTGAAAACATATGTTAATACAATTACTTTCTTGGAAGTGTTGAAAACAGTGTTGTTATGATAAATTAACTTTAAAGAGAGTCGATTAAAGACACTAGACAACACTTACTTTTAAATTTTTCCGGAACTAGTTTCAGAGGCTTTGCCTCTATCATTGGCCGGCTCTCGACTGATTCTCGTTGGTGTAGCTGACGAGAATCAGTCGAGAGCCGGCCGATGATAGAGGCAAAGCCTCTGAAACTAGTTCCGGAAAAATTTAAAAGTAAGTGTTGTCTAGTGTCTTTAATCGACTCTCTTTAAAGTTAATATGTTAATACACTTATTTGTTTTCTATTGCGTAGTGCTAAAATAAAGTATGACTTCTATATCAGGATTACAAGTTTCTACAAAATCCTCAGAAGTTGTGTTACACTTGTGGGAGGTTTATGTTTAATGGAAAGTTTACTCAAATAGACTCACAAATAAAGAAACTATGTTACACATATTTCAAAAGAAACTTGGTGATCAGGATGAATTGGTCAAAACTCAAATTCCATGGAACAACTGTGTTGAAGGACTATATTACTGGTATAAAGTAATATGAAAGGAATGTCATTTGCTAAAACAATGGTAAGGAGAAAGCAGCAAAATAACCATGATGATTATTACTTTTGCATGTGCAAATTTGTTAACTACAACAACAAAATAAGGCAGGAACTAAATATCCAAATGTGAAAACCACACTGCCTGTTCCTCATGGATCCAAACTACCCATTCCTATACCACTATTAGCCCGCCTCAGTAATGTGGATGGTAGCATGTCTGCCTCACACTCAAGAGGCCGCGAATTTGAATCTCGGTCAGGGTGAGTTACCTTGATAAGGTTTTTCTGCCATGTCCCAAAGATCCTGCCCGGAAGATTGCAGGCAGTGCACAAGAGTGGAAGAGAAAGAGTATGCCGCAGCTGTCAAGAGTAGTCACAGCAGTGCCTGCAGATGATTGGGATAGTGCAGGCCTTAGGAACATTCTTGAGAGAAGTGGTGGCAGGGACAAGACCAACCTGGGAGGACATCGCAGCAATGAGTGCTACATACAAGTCATACTGGCCCAATGGGACTCAATGAAGACAAAAAGGGCATGCTGTCCCGGGTATGGGAATTGCCAGATGGGAAGACGCAGAGAGCGCAGTTGGTACTTCCCCGGAGTAAGGACCCGGAAGTCTTGGAGTGAGTGCATGCCGTATTTCAGGAGGACACCTGGGAGCAAATCGAACAATCGACAAATTCCAACAGCGCTACTACTAGCTGAGGCTCGGAGCAGACGCTGAAAGATGGTGCCATCAGTGCTATGTGTGCGCAGCGAGTCGCGGCCCCAAAACTAGGAGCCGGAGTTGCATGCAGCAGTACGTCATAGCGCCTTTTGAATGCATCTCTGCTGACATAGCTGGACCATTCCCAGTGTCTGACTAAGGCAAGTACCTTATGGTGGCTTTAGACAACTTCACCAATTGGCCGGAGGTGTATTCCATCCCGAGCCAGGAGGCGAAGACGATTGCAGACTGCCTTGTGGAGCAGCTGTTCTGCCAATTTGGGGTCCCATTAGAGCTCCACAGTCACCAGGACACCAATTTTGAGTCCCACTTGATGAAGGAGGCACTGGAAATATTTGGGGTGAACAAGACCCGCACAACACCTCTACATATGCAGTCGGACAGCATGGTCGAGAGATACATCAAGACCTTAGAAAAATACCTGAGGGAGGGCATGGCCAGCCATCAGCGAGACTGGGACGTCAAGGTGCCACTGTTCTTGCTGGCCTACTGCTCTTCAACACACGACACCACTGGAATGACTCCAGCGAGCTTAATGTTCAGGCGAGAGCTACGCCTCCCTTGTAACATGGCTTTTGGAAGCCCCTGGAAGCAAAACAGCCAGCAACCGAGTATGTGGAGAACCTTGTGGACCATCTCCACAACATGCATGAGATGGCTCGTCAGAACATCCAGATGGTGAGCGACCGCATGAAGACCCAGTATGACAGGCAAGCCAAATGCCAAGGATTCCAGCAAGGTGACCTTGTCTGGTTGTACCGGCCTACCCGGACCAAGGGACGCTGCCTGAAACTTCAACAACCGTGGCAAGGACTGTACCGGGTGGAAAAGAGAATTAACGACGTGGTGTACCGCATTCAGAGGGTGCCCCGAGAGAGAGAAGCGGGAGTGAAAGAGACAGAGACAGTTCCATGGAGTTCTCGCTACATCACGAAAGATCGTGCTAGTTTGGTAGCTTTTGATAAACTTCGACAGCCTTCGAGAAACAGAGCCAATAACAGAATAAGCGCCAAGGAATGCTGTCAGAAGGTGTTGTGTTTCTTCATTACAATGCAAGACCACACACTGCAAATGCGTCGAAAAACATCCTACAGGGATTTGGCTGGGACATGCTTGACCACCCCCATACAGCCCTGACCTCACTCATAGCTACTTTCATCTGTTTTTGCATCTCAAATCTTTCCTTGGCGGTCAACACTTCACCAATGACGAAGATCTGAAAGAAAATGTTTCCAACTGGTTGAAGACTCAGGCAGCAAACTTCTATAAAGAACGTATACAAAAACTTGTGCCTCGCTATGACAAATGCCTGCAAAATTTTGGCAGTTATGTTTAAGAGCTGTAGGTATTTCTGCAATAAATAATTTTTCTGTATCTGTATACAGTTTAATTTTATTACCAAACTGAACCTACTTTTGGAAATACCTCATATTTTGAGGCTCAAAATCTGTTTTCAGATAGTTTGGATACCCCAAGGCTAAGTCAACCATGATTGCAGTAGCCTCACTTGCCAATTTAGCAGTAGTAGTCGTCGTCGTAATAGTCATAGTAGTCGTAGTAGCAGCAGTAGCCGTAGCCGTAGCCGTAGCAGTAGCCGTAGCAGTGGTGGTGGTGGTGGTGGTGGTGGTGGTGGTGGTGGTGGTGGTGGTGGTGGTGGTGGTGGTGGTGGTGGTGGTGGTGGTGGTGGTGGTGGTGGTGGTGGTGGTGGTGGTGGTGGTGGTGGTGGTGGTGGTGGTGGTGGTGGTGGTGGTGGTGGTGGTGGTGGTGGTATTTAAATGTTTTGGAGCTGTTGATTTGTCAACATTCACTATCAGGCTTCCATGTCAATTGTTTACTTGACAATTAATCAAGCATCTGAAGAGGGAATGTAATACTGTGTGATCTAAGTAACGCCTTGACTATGTGACAGATTTCTTATTAAGTAAATTAGAAATTTATCAAATAAAGTTTAATGTAAAAATCATTATATCTTATTTTTAAACTTGAGAGAAAACTGTATATCTAGTAAGAAAATAGTTTCAGATATCAGAAATAAACACAGGTTCTATCCAAGGATACGTTTTGGGCCCTTTGCTTTCTTTGATTATGATAAATGGTGTATCAAAATGCCTATCATCTCATACAATAGTACATGATGATGATACATACTTTTTAAACCTCATGATGATCTTAGTGTTATTTATAACCAACAAAAGCAACTATTGACACATCTCATGTCTGACTCAAAATTAATGGTTTTTACAAGATTGAAAGTATAGCATTGAGTATTTTATTTAAGTTAAAAAATGTTGAACATGTAGATAGTGTGAACAAAACAGTTAAACTCTTAGGTGTAATTACAGATAAAAACTAAACTGCATCCAAAATAGACCTAACATGTAAAAATTTGTCAACAGTGTTATTTCTGTTAAAAATTTAAAATGAAAAGTTTCAGAAAATTTTGTATTAACGGTTATTATTCCTTCTTTCAAAGGTTAATATTATGGGATAGCATTTCAAGAATACCTGGTAAAAATATAAAAATGCAAAGAAAGACTGTTAGAATATCGACAAATTTATAAAAAAAATGAAACATTGCAAACCATTATTCCTTAAATAACTTCAAAGGTAGTCTACACAACTATAATACTTCTTCCTCTTCTTTAAGTGCCCTCTTACACCACTAAGTGGTGTCAGGGTACTGCTGTTAATCTTAACCCTTATGTGGGTTGAGGAACAGAATCTCTGGATCAATGAGAGAGAGAATCCAAAATGAGTGATCAGCCCGATATTTAATATGAGTGTGAGGGAATTGGACAGACTGAGGGTGAGATGAATTGATAGGAAAGATGATGATGGAGCAGATGGTGGAATGCTGGTAGGGGAAACCAGAGGATGCAGAAAAAAACCTGCTCCAGTGCCATGTTCTCCACCACAGATCTCACTTTCCAGTCGCCTGGGATCGAACCCAGGCCACCTTGTTGAGAGCCAAGCAGTCTAACCATCGACCAATGGCATGGCCTCATCTATAGGAACAAGAAATATGATATATAAACTTGAGACAAGAAATATTCATACAATTGATATGCCACATCATAAGTAACAAAACACATTTAAAGGTCATGAAGTAATAGGTGTAATAATTTTCAATGCACTTCCACAAGGAATTAGGAATATGAGTATTCAAACATTAAAGAATAGATTGTATAAATGGCTGATAAATGTATTTGCGACAGTTTTATAAACAACACAAGAGAGAACTAATTGTATTCCTGATAGTAAGCAGGAAAATACTTAATTAGATATTTTGAGTATATGCATGCATATGTGTGAATACAGTTGTGCGTTCAGCCCATCTTCCATTAGAGCAACCCTTAAATACATATTACAAATGTGATATATTCTCATCAGCACAGTATATTATACCATAATTTTTGTTTTTGCAATAAAATGAGTTTAAGTTGTCTCCATGTTCTAGTTAACTTCTACATAAATGTCCATATTGTTTTGAATGTTCTTGTCATTAACTAGTACTGTATTATTACGCCTAACTCACTCCCATACTGTTTTCTATCTAAGTTTTGTTTTCTTCATTGATATGTGTATATTTTATTCTAAATTTTAGACCTAACCTTACTCCTTCTTTACAGCCTTTTATTTTATTTTAATTACTTTTTACAGTTTACCATTATTTTCATTATCACGCTTCCATTATCACTCTTATCCTGTTCTCTTGCTTCTTTCACCACATCCTCTTACCCCACTTACATTGCTTTATCCCATGGCATGCTTCTGATTTCTTTGTATTCTTTGCTTTCCTATATACCTACATAATATCCTGTTCTGTCTGCTGCCTGCCTTTTTCATCTTGCCAATAGTAACTACCTTGATTGATAGTCAACATGAAAAATTGAATGCCATGGCCGGGATTTCAACCATGGATCTCCTGGTTTCCGTCCAGTCGCTCCAACCCATTAAGCTACCATGGCCAACATGCCATCCTGACATTAAATTTTCCATTTGACTTGTATATTTCACCGGTAGATCACTATGGGCTCTTGCATTTGAAATACACCTTTTGTGGCAACTTGCTATCATAAGTAGTGGAGTCCCAGGCTTCATCATTTAACCCTTATTATTTTATTTAATTGATGAAAATTGATAATTTCTTCACACTAGCCGTATATAGCCTAAGGTTTTTGATAGAGTCAACATAAAAAATTCAATGTCACGGCCAGGCATTATTTATATAACTAAAGTAACTATCTCATGTTGCTCATTTCTTCTCCTTCCCACTGAGCAAGTGCATTTCACTGCCCATTCTTCTTCACTTTCACAGTTATTTTCCCCTATTTTGAGAATGGCTCCAGTAAAATTTGAACTAGTCTCATAACCTTCATTGCATCCATTGCTGCTTCTCTTGTTTTGTTTCCAGTTTCACTATCATCTTATATAACTTCTGGTGTATCCAACTGTCTAATATTCCTTCTTTTCTGCTTTTGCTAGTTTTGTTTTTATGTTGATTTTGCATTTGTTGATCCAACAATTCCTTATCAGTGTAATATCCTGGGTTTCTGTATTTGTCAATATTATTTTAGTTTCTTTGGTTCAATCCAAGAAAGGTATGCTCATCATTTCCACCTTCTGTCAGTCTGCCATTAATCCATACTTAAAATTTCATATAAAATCCAACTTTCCTTGTCTGTATGTGATTCTACTGCATTCTATTACCCTTTTCAATATATTTTTTTGCTCATAGGTAAAGTCTTTGTTGATAGAAATATCAGTGCCTTTTAAGTTCTTCACCTGTTTTATCACCTTAAAAACTAGTTGGGTAACTGCAGATTTCACTAATATTTTTCTTATCCCCTTTGTTTTTCCAAAATGGAGAGCATCATATATCTCACATTGTCTTACCTCCTCCATTCCTAATCTACCTTCTAAAAGATCTTGTGCTTAAAATCTTGTGATCCTTCCAGCATTTTCTTCAATCCCCGAAATTACCTGGTTGTATCTTCTGCTCTTACCCACTAAATTCTTTACTCCTCTTTTTATGATCGTGCTTTTATCTCATAATTTACTCTAATATCTTGCCTACTCTGTCGTTTTTATTCTCTTTATATATCTCTGTATTTTCTAGTTGCTTTAATTCTATAATTTGCATTCATGGAAGTGTTAAAAACAGTGTAGTTGTAATAAATTTAAGATGAGTCGATTAATGACACTAAACAACACTTACTTCTAAATGGTTACAACCCAAGATCTCACAAAAGGAAATCTTCAACAGTTTAACAAGCATACTGTTAAACATCCCTCTCACAACAGAAGAATGCAAAACAGAATACAAAAATGTAATTGAAATAGCACAAAAAATGACTTCCCCAAATCATTAGTATACAAAAAAGTGAACTTAGCAAAAAAGAAGAAGCTACTAAAGGAAACCACAACCCTCTCAGCTACAGAAAACAAAAATTTACTTTAAAACATTCACTTATCACCCTTGGCCCTTTAATAAATTCAACAAATTCTTCAAAAAACAAACATTCAACTAGCACCAGTCAACCGTTACTCCTTAAAAAGCCTAATATGCTCAAACATAAAAGATGCCATTCCATCTAACGAAACATTTGGTATATGTTAAATTGAATGCCATGGCTGTAGTCAAAGTTATACAGGAAAACCCTATATAGCAAAGGAACACTTTAGGAACATAAAATACAAACAATTACAAAAATCAGCAGTTGAATATTTGGGGAAAAAACCACAACATAAATTCAGAACCTTAACTTCTTAAACACACAACAGGAAAACAAGAACTGTCCACAAATTTTCATTTCAAAAAGTAGAAACAAAGTATACAATTTCGACATCTCCCAGGAAGATTTGTTCAGAAGTTCCTCAAACCCCTACCAGAGGAGACCTTCAACAAAATATCACCAGCTACACCACAGATAACCAGTCAAAGTCTGGTTGACAATGGAGGAAAGTAGCCTCTGAAACATGTTCCAGGAAATTTAAGGTAAGTGTTGTTTAGCGTCCTGGTCATGAAAACTAACATTCCGGCTAGGGGATGCCGAGATGCTGACCACATCTCCTCTCATATCGGTTGGATGATCGCCCACCTCTGCCGTGCGTAAGTGGGCGTGAGGCCAGCAGTCGGTTTGGTAGGCTCAGGCCTACTTAGGGCTGTTACGCCATGGGTTTACGTTGTTTAGCGTCACTTCTTGGCCTTTTGGCTAAGATCAAAAATCAAAGTATAGTGTCATTAATAGTCTCACTCTTAAATTTAATTTAAATTTAATCCTGTAACTCTCTCAGTTCTCTATCTGTTGTGTCTTTAATTGCTATGATAATTGCTATCCTATTGCTTTAATTTGCAAGAGCAATCTCAGCACACATTCTTCACTTCTGTGCTTGAGTACCTGCAGTTCAATTAACTATGTCACTACTACCTAAACACAAGTGTTGCCTGAAATAAATATAGATTTTTTATTGCCACAAAATTATTTTAACTTTGTACTTATATTTACATTGTTCTGAATAACACTTTAACATATAAGCAGAAAAAAATGTTAATTTTGGTAAAAGTTTCAAGTTCCAATTTCAAAATATACTTGATTCTAAAATGACAAACCATTGCATTCGCAAGTATTTACTAGTATTTACAGGGATCAGTAACTTGTTCCTATGAAACTTTATGGACTTGACATGTTTTCCAACAAGTTATGATTCTTTTTCTATAACAAATACTGCCAAGTAGCAAGATACTGCTTAACCTTCTTTCCTCTGCCTCTCCCTCTCCCATCTTACATTCAACATGTACATGCAAATTCTCAATGTACTCTTAGCCAGCTTTGTTTATCATATCCTCTTTTATATGCAAAATATGAGTTCGTAATGTAATTTATCCTCTATGTATTGTACCTACCTAGTAAGGTAACAGAAGGAGCTGAGTCTGACATTATTTGCACAGCTCTGTTCATTATTTCTTGAAGCTCAGCACATTGAGGAGACCATGCTATGTGCCAATTTCTGCAATACATAAAATTTAATTAAACTCAAGAGGAAATGCACTTGTCTTTTAATAGCTTTTTAGTTTACACGTTAAACAGCAAACGGGGTTGAAAAATATTTTAAGAAGTCAAAGACAGCAAATTTTTATATAATGTTATATTTGACACAACAAGCATAAATGGAAAAATGTCTGCACAAACTTGGTGTTTTAGGAGTTCAGTAATTAGACTGAAGAATTCCATTAGTGTTTCCTACAAAAATAGGCAATATTGTACAAACTGCTACAATATTTCATAATATCTATGGATTGATATTAGATATTTATTTCATTCTATAGCTGGTAACTAGGAAAACCAGCAGTTTAAAGATTATACAAAATGATACATGCTATATCCATCAGAATGTCCAACAACTGCTTTTTAGCACAATAGTTACCACGCTGGATTGTCATAAATAATGCTCAGGGTCCTTATACTAGATTATTGTACTTTTTCATATTCATATTTATTGCAACTTAATACACTGTTTAAACACAATTATTGTATTTATTGTATTTATTTCACCCTTTGGAACATAATACATCTGTTATAGGACATGTCAGTTCAAGATACAAAGATAAATATAAAAAGTTACATAAGACTAACAACTGTAATAGATACAGGATGAAACTAAAGTCTAAAGTATGAAAAGCAAATAAATATAAACTATATAAAGACCACAGAGAAATGCTATATAAAAGTAATTGTTAACAAATGTGGAGTTTACTCTACTTCATGATTTAATTCAATTTAATTCAATTCAATTTATTTTGTCCTTTTGATTGACATCAGACACGTCATAGTATAAAAATTAGATTAATGGCCACTGTCATTATTTACAATCACTTAAAACTAATTAACATTTAAAAACTCGTAAACAAACAGTATACGTTAAATTTCGAATTGCCGCCTGAAAACTCTCTTTGGAAGTTCATCTCACAATCAACAGATGTCACCTCAAACAACCAGCTCACTTCAAGAAACCACGGATCCAACCAGTTGGATAGTTGCTGATGATGGGGACGAGCCGGTCTCCGAAACAATTGTTCAAGTAAGGATATTTTAAGTGATGTTGTGTTTGAATACCAACTCATTACTTCAATTGTTATATACATCACTGTTTCTAACCTTTTGCTTCAAATAATTTAAAAACTCATTTACAGAGTAGAATGAATGTTGCCGTAATAAGAGTTTTACTCCCTTTTTAAAATGTATAAAACTCTTCATTTGTTTAGTACTTTCTGGTGGCCTGTTGTATAATCTTATAGCTTTATTGTTAGCAGTAGACCTGAAGACTTCCATCCTACCACTTTGAATGTGAAAGTCATCTTTCTTACGTGTATTGTATTTGTGAATATCGGCATTTTTGTAATTTTGTATTTGTAGTTTATTTTGTTATACATGGATTACTAATTCCAAAATATACATACATGCTAGAGGTACTATTAGAAGTTTTTTTAATAATGTCCTGCAAGATGTTCTGTTATCCACTGCTCTTAGTATCCTTATCGCTCTTTTTTGAAGTTTAAAGACTCTATCTGCCTTTTCCCCCCAGAACACTGTCTCATATTGTAACTGACTGTGAAAGTAACCATAAAAGATATTTCTCAATGCTGCTATATTTATAAAGCTTTTGAAATATTTAAGCAAATAACAAATTGAACTCAGTTTATTTATTAAATGTTCAACATCTGTGGTCCATTTCATGCTTTCATTCACATGTAATCCCAAAAATTTTGTTTCATTATTGTAGCTAATGGTTGTTTTATCAAATACTATTAGAGGTTTGACCACATTTCTATTTTGGCAAGTACGGAATGAAATGGCAATAGTCTTATCTTTATTTATAATTAGTTCATTTGTATGAAACCATGTGTGCAGTTTACATGAGTATCATTGAGTTTGGTCTGTACGCTTTCTTGATTGTTTCCTTTTATTAGGATGTTAGCGTCATCTGCAAAAAAAATAACATCTGTGGAATTAATGGCAGTTGGCAAATCATATATATACAACGTAAATAACAAGGGGCCCAGGACTGATCCTTGTGGAACTCCTCGCCTAAATTTTCACATTTTGGACTGAACTGTATTTCATTTTCCTTTTATTCAAACTCAAGTTCTGCAAACTGTTTGCTATCGCTTAAATAGGATTTAACCCAATTATTCATAATACACCGAAAACCATATTTATTTAATTTCCTGAGTAGTATTTCATGATCTAAAATATCGTATACTTTTGTTAAGTATAAAAATAAACCCACAACTACTAAATTTTTATCAATAGCTTCCTGAATTTTATTTATTACACTGACAATGGATGTTAGGGTAGATCTGTTTTTTCTAAAACCGTTTTGGCCCTCTGAAAGAATATTGTATTTTGCGATGAATTATATAATTCTATTATGAAACAGTTTTTCAAATATTTTACAAAATGATGATATGATTGATATTGGTCTGTAATTTTCTCTTTTGTTCTCCCCTTTTTAATAAAGTGGCTTAGTTTCTGATACTTTTAACTTATCTGGAAATACACCTGACTCCAATGATTCATCATAGAGACTGACTAGTGGCTAAGTTATTTGATGTATAACTTTTTTAATGATAACATCTGGTACTTCATCAACTCCAGATGAATACTTGACCTTCATACCCCGGACTACACCTTCTAATTTCAATTTCTTAACAGGCAATTTAAAACTGATTGAGTGCATTTCTTTATGTTGTCACCATTCTCCGGACACCCTATATGGTTAATATTTTGAGCTGCTAAGTTTTCTGCAATGTCTGTGAAATAAGCATTATTATTATTATTATTATTATTATTATTATTATTATTATTATTATTATTATTATTATTATTATTATTATTATTATTATTATTATTATTATTATTATTATTATTATTATTATTATTATTATTATTATTATTATTATTATTATTATTATTATTATTATTATTATTATTATTATTATTATTATTATTATTATTATTATTATTATTATTATTATTATTATTATTATTATTATTATTATTATTATTATTATTATTATTATTATTATTATTATTATTATTATTATTATTATTATTATTATTATTATTATTATTATTATTATTATTATTATTATTATTATTATTATTATTATTATTATTATTATTATTATTATTATTATTATTATTATTATTATTATTATTATTATTATTATTATTATTATTATTATTATTATTATTATTATTATTATTATTATTATTATTATTATTATTATTATTATTATTATTATTATTATTATTATTATTATTATTATTATTATTATTATTATTATTATTATTATTATTATTATTATTATTATTATTATTATTATTATTATTATTATTATTATTATTATTATTATTATTATTATTATTATTATTATTATTATTATTATTATTATTATTATTATTATTATTATTATTATTATTATTATTATTATTATTATTATTATTATTATTATTATTATTATTATTATTATTATTATTATTATTATTATTATTATTATTATTATTATTATTATTATTATTATTATTATTATTATTATTATTATTATTATTATTATTATTATTATTATTATTATTATTATTATTATTATTATTATTATTATTATTATTATTATTATTATTATTATTATTATTATTATTATTATTATTATTATTATTATTATTATTATTATTATTATTATTATTATTATTATTATTATTATTATTATTATTATTATTATTATTATTATTATTATTATTATTATTATTATTATTATTATTATTATTATTATTATTATTATTATTATTATTATTATTATTATTATTATTATTATTATTATTATTATTATTATTATTATTATTATTATTATTATTATTATTATTATTATTATTATTATTATTATTATTATTATTATTATTATTATTATTATTATTATTATTATTATTATTATTATTATTATTATTATTATTATTATTATTATTATTAATAGACGATCGCAGACGACCTGGTAGTAATGACAAGAGGAGCATACAAATCAGAAGCAGAGAGCGTTGCAAATCACGATCTTAGAAAAATCCAAAAATGGGCTGATGATAACAAAATTCAATTTAACCAAAAGAAATCCAAGGTTCTATTTATCACAAGAAGAAGAAATGTAGATAGGGATGTCAACATATTTTTGAATCATCATAAACTTAACCAAACCGAAGAAATAAAATACCTCGGAATATATTTAGATAGCAAATTTAACTTCAATGCGCACATTGAATATACTGCAGACAAAACAATCTCGTTGGTTCATATGCTAGCAAGAACAGCAAAGCTACAATGGGGGCTAGGTCACAAAGCACTTAAGACAATCTATGAAGGTGCTATAGTCCCTGTCTTGACATACGGAGCTCCTATATGGATAGATGCGATACGGAAGAATAAAAATATTGCAAAATATAGAAGAATTCAAAGATTAATCAACATAAATATGACGAAAGCATATAGAACTCTCTCGTATGATGCATCGTGCGTACTAGCTGGAGTATGTCCTATAGAAATAACTATAGAGGAAAAACTCCAAATATATCTGGCAACAAAAGTCACATAGCAGACTTCGACAAACCATTAGAAGTAAAACACTGGCGACATCCTGCCGAAGTGGCAACGATTCAGGAGGTCAACAAAGATAACATATATAGAATGGAAGCGTACACAGATGGAAGTAAAATGGGGGAGAAAGTTGGCGCAGCAGGAATTATATTTGAAAACGGAATTATGACACACCAGTTAAAATTCAAATTGCATGGCCACTGCACCAACAATCAAGCCGAACAACTTGCTATTTTAAAAGTACTAGAGAAATTAGAAGAACTATATTATGCCAGTTCAATAGATAGAAACGAAACCGTTGCAATATACACTGACAGCAGAATTACTATAGATCTACTGAGAAACAACTGGAAAAGGAATCGACTAATAGAATCTATCAAAGACAAACTTCTTGCACTAAACCATTTAAATTGGATCATCCACTTTGGCTGGGTTAAAGGCCACTGCGGAATAGAAGGGAATGAACTAGCAGATAAGCTTGCAAAACGCGCTGCTATCGAAGATAGTGAAATAGTGTATGACAAAATACCAAAAGACGTAATTGTAACGAGAGCGAAGGAATATGGACTCAACAGGTGGCAACAAGTCTGGACGAACACAACGAAAGGTGCAGTGACTAAAGCATTCTTCCCGTTAGTGAAAAACAGGTTGCGTCAAAAGATTCCAATATCCCCAGAACTCACTACAATGTTAACTGGCCATGGAAAATTAAACACATACCTATACCGATTTAGAATAATAAATAACCCACTCTGTCCCTGCGGAAAAGAAGAACAGACCGTTAACCATATAATATTTAATTGCAGAAGACTTGATGAAAAAAGACTAGAATTGGCAAAAAGTGTAACAAGCAATGGAGGGAAATGGCCTACCACCAACGAGAAGATTGCGAATAATCACCTGAAGTCGTTTGTAAAATTTGCAACTTCTATAAAAATCACGGACATGGACTGAAGGATTTGGAGTGCAACAACGACAAATTGTGAACTCTATACCGTCAACTTACTCCGGTTTCATCATAATCTTACAATTAACTAAAACATAAAGCACTACTTCTAAAAATATGACAAGTATTTAGATTGAAATAATTACAAATTGTGAACTCACAAAAATCAGCTAGAAGAATAGACTCAATTTAATGTACATAGTGTCTAAAACACAGAATAACCCAATGTAAAATTGTTGTAATGTTTACAATTACTAATTCAAAATAGGACATGTAACTATAAAGCATGTAGTATTACTATGTAATGGAGCATGCTGTTGATATCAATAAAGCAAAAAAAAAAAAAAATTATTATTATTATTATTATTATTATTATTATTATTATTATTGTTATTAATATTATTGTTATTAATATTATTATTATTATTATTATTATTATTATTATTATTATTATTATTATTATTATTATTATTATTATTATTATTATTATTATTATTATTATTATTATTATTATTATTATTATTATTATTATTATTATTATTATTATTATTATTATTATTATTATTATTATTATTATTATTATTATTATTATTATTATTATTATTATTATTATTATTATTATTATTATTATTATTATTATTATTATTATTATTATTATTATTATTATTATTATTATTATTATTATTATTATTATTATTATTATTATTATTATTATTATTATTATTATTATTATTATTATTATTATTATTATTATTATTATTATTATTATTATTATTATTATTATTATTATTATTATTATTATTATTATTATTATTATTATTATTATTATTATTATTATTATTATTATTATTATTATTATTATTATTATTATTATTATTATTATTATTATTATTATTATTATTATTATTATTATTATTATTATTATTATTATTATTATTATTATTATTATTATTATTATTATTATTATTATTATTATTATTATTATTATTATTATTATTATTATTATTATTATTATTATTATTATTATTATTATTATTATTATTATTATTATTATTATTATTATTATTATTATTATTATTATTATTATTATTATTATACCATACACAGTAATGTAGCGGGAGTGCCTAAATCTCTAAGAATCTATGAGAGTGGAAAGGGAAGGAAAAGGTCAGCACTGCTTATAAATAACAAAGACATAGATGCCATTCTTATTACACAGCTCTCTGACGAAGACACTGTCGTCGCAGAAATAACGTACAAAAGAATGAAGTTTTAGGCAGCTTGTTTATATTTCGATTCCACACAAGATATCGAGGTAAATTTGAGGACAATAGCTCGAATTACAAACTATACAAAGGGGAGTGGTTTACTTATAGCAGCCGACAGTAATGCCAGAAGTAAAACGTGGAATGACGTCACAACAAATCACAGGGGGACAGCAATGGAAGATTTTCTAACACTGTCCAACTTAAACATAGTGAATACTAGGTCGGAGCCTACATTTGAAACTAGAAGAAGCAGCAGTTATGTCGACCTAACTATTGTTAACAACAAGTTGTTAAGGCATGTCAGTGAGTGGACCTGTAGCTCCGTAGAAAGCTGCTCTGACCACAAGGTTTTAACTTTCAAACTCACAAAGCAGATTGAAAACACATCTACAATTGGAATCGATCACACGAGAGCAAAGTATATAGTAAGGAATGAAGATTTAGAGAAATTTGACAATATTTTCCTTTCCACGGTGATATCTAAATTCAATTGTCACTATAATGAAGAGAACTTGCAGAAATTAGATCAGGAACTAAGCAGCACAGTGGCAAGTAAAACTGAAGCAGAGGAAATGGCAAACCTCGCCTTTTCATGAATCATAACAGCTAGTAATGCAACCTTCAAATTTTCAACAGGTGCTAAACAGGCGATAAAAAGGAAGACGGTATCTTGGTGGACAGACGAACTTACTATATTAAGAAAAAGGGCAAATGCACTGTGGAGGAGATACCAAAGAACTGTCACCGGCGAAAATCTACAACAGGAGAGGAAAGAAAAATATCTGGATGGGAAAAGGGAATACGAAAGGAAAATGAGAGATGCAAAACTGAAATCATGGAAAGCGTTTTGCACAATAAGTGACGATGACAATCCTTGGGGTTTTGTATCTAAAATAGCTTTCGGCAAACTCCGAACTGGTGTGAGATTGACTACATTACAAAAAGACGATGGAACATTTACCACAGATACTGAAAATACAATCAAGCATATGTTAGAGCACTTTGTACCCGAAGACAATCAAGATAGTGACAACGAATTGCACAAACAAATTAGGAAAGAAATTGAAGAACCCATCAATACTAATGATGATAAACCTTTCACAACTGCAGAAATCATCATTAATATGCAAAAATTCAATCCAAAGAAATCTCCTGGGAAGGACTGCCTATCTAGCAACATAATTACAAGAGCTTTTCAACGTCTCCCTCTATTCTTCACGCAAGTATACAACGCGTGTTTAAAGACGGGATGCTTTCCAAAAGATTGGAAGCAGTCCATTGTCGTTCCAATAATTAAGCCCGGAAAAGAAGACTGCCAAGACGCATCAAAATACAGACCAATAAGCCTATTAAATATCGGAGGTAAACTACTAGAAAAACTGATGATTGACAGAATACTACACCATATGTACAGCAATAATTTGTTACACAACAACCAGTTTGGATTTACCCCCCAAAGGGGAGCAGTTGACGCTGCAATGGAAGTTAAATCTTTCATCGATAAATGCTTGAATTCAAAACAATGCATAGTAGTCACTAGTCTTGATGTCAAAGGTGCCTTTGATGCAGCTTGGTGGCCTAGCATACTCAAGAATCTAAGACAGCTTAGATGCCCTAAGAATTTATATAATTTAGCAGTGAGTTACTTCAGCAACAGAAGAGCAGTATTTTCAGTGAACAACTATACAGCAGAAAGAGAAGTACAGGAAGGCTGCCCACAAGGATCATGCTGTGGTCCAGGCTTCTGGAACATAATGTACAATTCGATGCTGAATTTAGAATATGATCACTGGACAAGAGTGATCGCCTTCGCAGACGACCTGGTAGTAATGACAAGAGGAGCATACAAATCAGAAGCAGAGAGCGTGGCAAATCACGATCTTAGAAAAATCCAAAAATGGGCTGATGATAACAAAATTCAATTTAACCAAAAGAGATCCAAGGTTCTATTTACCACAAGAAGAAGAAATTTAGATAGGGATGTCAACATATTTTTGAATCATCATAAACTTAACCAAACCGAAGAAATAAAATACCTCGGAATATATTTAGATAGCAAATTTAACTTCAACGCGCACATTGAATATACTGCAGACAAACAATCTCGTTGGTTCATATGCTAGCAAGAACAGCAAAGCTACAATGGGGGCTAGGTCACAAAGCACTTAAGACAATCTATGAAGGTGCTATAGTCCCTGTCTTGACATACGGAGCTCCTATATGGATAGATGCGATACGGAAGAATAAAAATATTGCAAAATATAGAAGAATTCAAAGATTAATCAACATAAAAATGACGAAAGCATATAGAACTCTCTCGTATGATGCATCGTGCGTACTAGCTGGAGTATGTCCTATAGAAATAACTATAGAGGAAAAACTCCAAATATATCTGGCAACAAAAAGTCACATAGCAGACTTCGACAAACCATTAGAAGTAAAACACTGGCGACATCCTGCCGAAGTGGCAACGATTCAGGAGGTCAACAAAGATAACATATATAGAATGGAAGCGTACACAGATGGAAGTAAAATGGGGGAGAAAGTTGGCGCAGCAGGAATTATATTTGAAAACGGAATTATGACACACCAGTTAAAATTCAAATTGCATGGCCACTGCACCAACAATCAAGCCGAACAACTTGCTATTTTAAAAGTACTAGAGAAATTAGAAGAACTATATTATGCCAGTTCAATAGATAGAAACGGAACCGTTGCAATATACACTGACAGCAGAATCACTATAGATCTACTGAGAAACAACTGGAAAAGGAATCGACTAATAGAATCTATCAAAGACAAACTTCTTGCACTAAACCATTTAAATTGGATCATCCACTTTGGCTGGGTTAAAGGCCACTGCGGAATAGAAGGGAATGAACTAGCAGATAAGCTTGCAAAACGCGCTGCTATCGAAGATAGTGAAATAGTGTACGACAAAATACCAAAAGACGTAATTGTAACAAGAGCGAAGGAATATGGACTCAACAGGTGGCAACAAGTCTGGACGAACACAACGAAAGGTGCAGTGACTAAAGCATTCTTCCCGTTAGTGAAAAACAGATGGCGTCAAAAGATTCCAATATCCCCAGAACTCACTACAATGTTAACTGGCCATGGAAAATTAAACTCATACCTATACCGATTTAGAATAATAAATAATCCACTCTGTCCTTGCGGAAAAGAAGAACAGACCGTTAACCATATAATATTTAATTGCAGAAGACTTGATGAAAAAAGACTAGAATTGGCAAAAAGTGTAACAAGCAATGGAGGGAAATGGCCTACCACCAACGAGAAGATTGCAAATAATCACCTGAAGTCGTTTGTAAAATTTGCAACTTCTATAAAAATCACGGACATGGACTGAAGGACTTGGAGTGTAATAACGACAAATTGTGAACTCTGTACAATCAACTTACTCTGGTTTCAACATAATCTTACAATTAACTAAAACATAAAGCACTACTTCTACAAATATGACATGTATTTAGATTGAAATAATTACAAATTGTGAACTCACAAAAATCAGCTAGAAGAATAGACTCAATTTAATGTACATAGTGTCTAAAACACAGAATAACCCAATGTAAAATTGTTGTAATGTTTACAATTACTAATTCAAAATAGGACATGTAACTATAAAGCATGTAGTATTACTATGTAATGGAGGATGCTGTTGGTATCAATAAAGCAAAAAATTATTATTATTATTATTATTATTATTATTATTATTATTATTATCATCATCATCATCATCATCATCATCATCATCATCATCATCATCATCATCATCATCATCATCATCATCATCATCATCATCATCATCATCATCATCATCATCATCATCATCATCATCATCATCATCATCATCATCATCATCATCATCATCATCATCATCATCATCATCATCATCATCATCATCATCATCATCATCATCATCATCATCATCATCATCATCATCATCATCATCATCATCATCATCATCATCATCATCATCATCATCATCATCATCATCATTATCATTATTATTACTATTACTATTATTTTTATTATTATTATTATTATTATTATTATTATTATTATTATTATTATTATTATTATTATTATTATTATTATTATTATTATTATTATTATTATTATTATTATTATTATTATTATTATTATTATTATTATTATTATTATTATTATTATTATTATTATTATTATTATTATTATTATTATTATTATTATTATTATTATTATTATTATTATTATTATTATTATTATTATTATTATTATTATTATTATTATTATTATTATTATTATTATTATTATTATTATTATTATTATTATTATTATTATTATTATTATTATTATTATTATTATTATTATTATTATTATTATTATTATTATTATTATTATTATTATTATTATTATTATTATTATTATTATTATTATTATTATTATTATTATTATTATTATTATTATTATTATTATTATTATTATTATTATTATTATTATTATTATTATTATTATTATTATTATTATTATTATTATTATTATTATTATTATTATTATTATTATTATTATTATTATTATTATTATTATTATTATTATTATTATTATTATTATTATTATTATTATTATTATTATTATTATTATTATTATTATTATTATTATTATTATTATTATTATTTAATTCAGTAATATTTATTTTTGGGGCAGATTTTCCAGTTTCTTTGTTAACTAATGTCCAAAGGGCCTTTGTTTTATTGTTAGAGTTTAGTATGAATCTTTCATTTTCCCTTTTTGGTTTCAGTTATAATGGTTTTATAGATCTTTCGGTACCTATTGATTTACTCTTTGGTTTCATAATTTACTTGTCCATGTTTTTCTAGCCTGAACAAAAACCATAGCCTATTGCTGGATGTAATTATTGCCTTTGTTATCCACTCTTTCTTTTTTGTGACTTCTAGCATTTCTTTTCTAACGGAGAAGCTATATCAGACCAATAGAGAAATAAGTTTAGGAAGTTCTCACATTTTAAGTTTACATCAATTTCACCAAAGACATTATCCCATGTTTCCTTTTCCAATAAATTATTAAAAAGCATAATAGTATTTTTACTAAAATTTCTTTTAGAAATAGTAATGGGTCTATCCAGTCTTTTAGATACTCGAGTCTTAATTTGTAGTATTTGTACCCAGTGATCAGAAAAACCTAGATCTGTGACAGTAGCTTGCTGTTCAAATTTGTTTCGTTAATAATTACGTCTAGTATGGAGGTTGATCTAGTGGTTGAGTTTACTGTGTTAGTCAAGTGATAACTAGCGATCAAATCTTTAAGCTTAGTTAGTTTAGCAGTTTCACACATGAAATTTATATTCCAGTCGCCACATAATATTACTGTTCTGGTTTTCTGTATTAAACTATTAAACATTGTGTCTAACTTAGATAAATATGTTTCAAAATGACTATCAGGCGATCTATAAATACAAACAATAGCTATATCATGATTACTGATTTCTATTATATACATATCAAATTCTTTGTCTTCTTTTAAGTTGTTAAATTTAGTTATATTTCTAGTTTTCAGATGCAATTTAATATATATACATGACCCCCCATGCCCCAGCTTTTCCCTACTATATACGTCTGTTAAGCCATGCCATTTGTAATACATACACTCTCCTAAAAGTGAACGATTAGAAATGTAAAAAAAAAAAAAAATGTCTTTCATCTTCTCTCTCTCTCTCTCTCTCTCTCACACACACACACAAATGCATACAAAACATAATTATTCAAAATCATTGAAGTTGCCACCAAAATATTCATCTATACTGTAATAGGCTCTGCTTAACAAGAATTTTGTTTAGATTTAAACTAAGCAGCTGACACAGTATTTTTTAGGCTTTCTGGAAGCTTATTAAGTAGTTTTGGCCCAAAGTATTCGAGGTTATGTTCAAAAAGTTTTAGCCTTTGACCTTTACTATATAGTTATTCTTTCCCCTTGTTTCATATGTGTGGTCATAGGAATTTGTGGAGGTTATATTCTTGTTATGTAGAAAAAGTACTGTTTCCAGAATAAATATGCAGAAAAGAGTAATTTTAATTCTTTGTTTAATTTTTTTAAAAAACAGCATGCATGAACTTGTACATGTTATTTTTGCCAGGTATATGATAGCTCTTTACTGTAGGAGAAGAATTCTGTTAAATTTTAATTTGGAAGTGTGTCCCCACAGCTCGATGCTATAAGAAATGTGTGAATATATTAATGCAAAATTTACTAACTTACTAGTATCAACTGAGAGAAAGTAGCCTATATATTGTAACACAAAAAGTCCTGAGCTTAATTTACTTTCTAGATTTTTAATGTGGTTGTTCCAAGTTAACTTATCATCAAGGATTAAACCTTAAATATTTACACTTTTTACACACTGGACTAGACCATTGCCTATATTAAGCTGAGGTTCAAAAGGACGTCTCTTAAAATCAAATAGAATTAACTCGCTTTTTTGTGCATTAGTAAGGTCTGTTTAGTAAACGCGTGTGCACGTCGGCCTCTGCCTTTGACGAACACTTATAATCGTTTTACAGCCCCCGACCCTTCTTCTCCCAGATCTTTCTGCAAGGTTGCCACCTTTCTCGATACGTCATGGGGGTAATATGAGGTTTCGTCTAAATAAATTACTTTATATCCATTACTGTGCAACTTCCTTAGTTTTGACATATATATATATATATACGTATATATATATCGTACTGCAAAACTTCCTTAGTTTTGACATATATATATCGCCAAGCTACAATTCTACTGGATTCCATAATAACCCTTATCCTATTCAAAGTGCGGTATTTGAAACCCAGCTCCTTTAGGGGGATGCGCAAAGTGAAGAGCCCATAAAGAAAATCAAAAATTTCTTGCAAATGTGCAACTTATTCGTCTAAGGTGGGCACTCTCCCTTTTGTATACAATCTCTAAATTTCTCAACGAATTAAATCACATGTGAAATTATCTACTTTAGAGAAATGTTTCCTTTTGTTTTCACACTTGATGAGCGTCCTTGGTATTCCTTTCATCACAATATTTTTTACTGTATTTCTGTGAATACCCAGAATTTATCATCAGGCTCATTGCACGACCCCTTACCCAGATTATTGTTCAGCACATATTTATATGTGTTCAAAACTAGCGCTTGAATTTGCTTAGAAACAGTTCCCGTTATAACTTTGGTTTTTTTCTCTTTTTTTTAGGCCTTTCCAGTAATATAACTCGGCCCAGTTATTCACACTGTCTTCACTTTGATTATTTTCACATGACTGAAAGTTATCTACTACTTTATTTGCACTTACCACTGCATTTCCCTCCTACGGTCTCCACATTGTGAAACACAACCAATTTCTGCACGTAATGAAACAGATCAACTGGAAGTTGGAACTTTGGCAACTGAGACTCCACGTGGAGTAGACATGCGACTGTCACTTCGAGAAACTCGGGGTTGCTATTGGTCCTCCATTTCTGAATTGTGGAGATAGATTTATGACCGTCATTAGTGGGCGGGAGGTACAGGTTCCTTTGACTCCAAACTGCACATGCATTAACTAAACAGACTTTACAGAGCCTGATATCATTAAAATACTGCGCCACGATATTGGGGTCAAATTTGCACTGATTTCTAGATTCAGAAAGTTGCTGTTAGTGAAACCCAGTGTGGCATCGTCTGCATACAAACTTAAAGCTACATTACCCTGCACCACAGTTTTTATGTCGTTAATATACAGAATAAACAATAAAGGTCATAAAATAGATCCCTGGTGCATGCGAGATTGTACCTCTACAGGTTTTGAAATAAAATCGCCTTGTTTACATTTCAGTTGCACATACTGTGTTGTAGTAGTCATGTAGGATTGTACGAGGTTATTACTTAGACTTCTATGTCCAATATGTCCAAGATTATTTAATAGAATTTTTGTATCGAGACAATCGTGTCATCTCTATGTTTAAAAGCATAAGAAATTAGCAGTGTTTGCCCAAAAGCAAGTACGAATATTTTAGAGGGTAATGCATGTCCTATATATACAAAATGGGAACTTGCAAGTTTTTGCACTACTTTATGCATAAGAAGTATACACAAATAATCTTCCACTTACTGTCATTGGACAACTGTATTTTACACCAATGACATCTTTAAGTGGGTAGATACTAAAAGCTTAGAAATAAATGTTGACGAGGCCATAAAGCAATTGGAGGCATGGTTTATATACAATGGACTGAAATTAAATAAAGCTAAACTAGAAATTGATCAAGGCTTCGAGGGTGATCAGGTCTGTTAACTTAATGAAAGTTGATCTTTCGGCCATTGTATACTCCATGGCCTTCTTCAGGATCTGAATATGACCAACAGACCAGCAGAAGGTACAAGTCACTCAGGTTAACCTGAGTTGGGGTAATTTCATGCTAGGTGTCTCTGGATGCTGAGAATGCCTTTTCAATGATCTGGCTTGCAGGTCCCTTTTACAGACTCATCCACTTGGTACTACCTTCGGACCAGCATTTGGAAGGATCTACCAGATCTTTACTGGGCTTCAAAATGCAGATCACCTAAGGCTCTCTCCACTCTCTTGGAAAGTATTCCATGATGAGACACTTCGAAAGAAGATAGCAGAGATGAGAGGGGCAATTAATCAAGTCCTACTGTCTTTTTGGATTTGAAATGAAGTGCACTTTGGAATTCACATGATTAAGTCAGTAGTGTCCGTTCTGCTTCAAGGAGGGAATTTAAAGCATCGGCATATTGTCTGTCAAACGCTTTTGGAAAAGATATCCTGGATGCATAGTAGTTCAAGGTTGTCAACATACATGTTTGCCTTTGCTTAGAGATTGTAGGCTAGGCCTTCAATGCCCTAAAGAGTTGGGGTACACTGGCCTAGTTGTTTATGAAATGTTTAAGTGGTCCTGCACATGTCTTTACATGCAATCTGGTCATGCTGTCCTCACATGCATGTACTCTGTGCTTGCAGAGTCACACACTCACCTTCCGGAGTAAACATTGGAAAAATTGCCTCTTGTAGTATTGAGGTATTATTATTAAAATATATATGTTGCAGTTTTGGTTTCATTGCAATACTTCCACTACTTTAGGCAAAGTTATGTTTACATTAGCAAGTAGAGTAAGAATTTTCTTGATACAAGCAAATTTCTGCAGGATTTATAAGTTTAAACCAATCTATAGAAAAGAAAGGCCCTCACCTTGCTGGAGTAGATATTTCCTCTGCACCACTATACTTCAGTAGAAGTTCACTTATAGCTGACAATGGTAAGGCTGTAGTGAGGAAGGTTGCATTCAGTACTGGAGGATACAGATTAAAGTAAACTTCAGGGTTTGGTTTTGGTTCTGCAAAAGAGCGAACAATGACCAGCACCATACCCAGGATTACAGGTGCCAAAATTTCCATTGCTGTCTGCCAAGGATTACGCCTATGTAGAGCCCAGTTCTTCCACATGAGAAGAAAGAATTTCCTGAGAAGATGTTTACCCATATTTACCAGTGGAATGCTGTAAGAAACAAGTGTTACAATTTTAATTTCTGCTGTGGAAGAATTTAAGACAAGCTTTAGAGATAAAATGTAAATTTATATTTTATACTACTTTGTACTCACCAGTTACTTGCACAATATCTTAAGAGAATGCATCTGTGTAAAATTAAAAATGCAGAACTCTCTTTTAATAAACCTTTAGGTATGTGAAGATCAATAAATACAATTTTAATAAGCTAAGTTAAGCATAGATAGCGTCAACATGAAAAATTCAATGCCATGGCTAGGATTTGAACTACGGATCTCCAGCTTTGTTGTTCATTGGTACGGTACATTGGCCATGGTAGCTCAATGGGTTGGATGTAAAACAGGAGATCTGTGGTTCAAACCCCGGCCATGGCATTGAATTTTTCATGTTGACTCTATATAAAACCTTAGCCTATATATGGCTAGTGTGAAGAAATGATTAATTTCCATCAATTAACTTAAATAAGTTAAGCAGGTTTTCTTCTTATAATGTAAGATTTTAAGCTTTCACGGAAAATGTTATTGATCAAGGCATCACAGGTGATCAGCCGTGTCAGGTTTATGGTCACTTGCAAAGCCTTGATTAGTTTTTCTTCTTGTTTTATTTATCATTAATCCTTTTTGATATGCCTACAAAAAGATGCTACTTGTATCAAAAGAGTTGAATACACCCATTCTAAAATGGCTTATTGCATTTAAAATGAAAATATAAACAAATTGGTCTAGTATACTAGAAAAAAATGGTCTATTGTGTGGCTCTTACTGAAGTTTTTAATTTTACCAATATGAATTTTGGAAAACATTTAACTGACTAGAACCACTTAATAATTCATAATAAATGCGTAAATGTTAAATATTTAGTAATTGAAGGTTCCAAATTTGAAGATGGCAATAGGACCATTCATGTCTTTTAGGCAGTCATATTTTAAATTACATCTTAAAAGGTTGTCAGTATAATTTCTGCTATTATTGTTTTACATTAGTCAATGACTAAAGTAAAAGGATAAACAAATTGCTTCTTCTTTTACGACATATTTACAGAAATTATTACTGTCATGCTGGCTGTACTTCAGGCATTCAGTACTTAAAATTACTGTTTTAGTTGAATAAGCACAAAAGTAAACTGTTATGATGTTGCAAGAGAATAGCAGCAACAGCAAAAAATAAAATAGTAATTAAATGTATAAGTGATAACACTAGAATATGGGTAATAATGTTCAGTACTTTGGCAAAGTACAGGCCTTCTTGACTCAGATCATTCATAGCACTAGAACTCAAGGCTCAAAAAATTTTTTGAGAATATTCAGTGGGAATGTAGTAGGTTTAAGTAATAGGAAAATCTTTTAAGAGATGGTCCTTACACGATGGTTTTGAAATCTCTATGGATCCTGACAAGCAAAGAGAAATTTGACCTTCAAAGCTTGTGTTCAAATTGACCACCTGCAGCTTCAATACAAGCTTCCAGTCTCCTGTGGTAAGACTGCTGCACCGTCCTAGCATTTGAGCAGAAATTTCATATTTATTTCATTGTTTCATATTATCTGGTGTAGTTGGTACATTCTTGAAGACTGTGTCTTTCAGTTTTCACCAAAGGAAAGGGTCTAATGGAGTCAAATCTGGCGAATGGGCTGGCCAATCCATCGATTTGGAAACAATCCGTGAAGACCAGCTGTGGTAATTCGTGCACTATAAGCTGGACAGCCATCTTCCTGGAACCACAAGTTACTCCTAGAAGCCTAGGAGATGTGATAGGGATGGAACCTATGTCGATGGAGAATCCAAAGGACACTTGCCTGACTCATTTCAATTATATGTGTAATTACGTGAGAATTAATTTGCGGATCTACTGCAACAGCAACCAAAACATTCATTTCCTCTACATCTCCAGTCACCTGTTTGTTTCTGTTACATTTCTTTGGTGTTACACTACCACTTTCACAGAACTAGTTGAAGAGGTTGATTAATAATTGCTCAGAAGGTTGAGGTCTATTGGGATATTTTCCGTATACACTATAAAAGAATGAACTGAATTCTTCCTGCACTCTCTGAACACCATGAGCATGTCAGCTTTTTCTGCATTGGTAAATACCATCTTCATTTGCAACCAACTGCTTGAACCATAACTAACTAACTAGAATGTTGCAATGCATAAATGAACCAGAAACACGTGTAAACATACAATAACATTGTATCTAGTAACTAAGCTGGTTGAATGGAACATATAATTGTCAAGAGTGTAAAAGTTTCAAAATTAGAAATCTCGTGAAATACTGGCAACAGAATCCTGCGGAAAACACCATAAACATTCTAATTTGCCATACTTTTGATTTTTTGATATAACTAGGCATTGCTCCATTTAAAAACGTGTATGTTTGCTCCAAAGATACACCGTCATAGTTTTATTAAAATCTATTTACAGGTTAAAACTATGAGCCCCTAATTATCAAACAATGCTGTGAAAACCACATATCAATAGCTATTTACATTTTGGAAAATTAGTGGTGCAAATTAACTGTTTCAAATTTAATGTTTAAAACAAAATATAAAACAAAAAGTAGTCATATTATCACACTGAAAATCAGCTACATTTGGGCAGAAAATTACAACAATAAAACAACAATAAATATCAAATAAATAAGAAGCCTAATTAAAGCAGTTGAAACTGGAAATCATGTTTCTCTACTATGGATCCCAGCCCATTTCAGCAATGAATATTGTCGCAGCGATGGGCATAAAAAGTTCCCGTGGCTTTTGTACACAAAGGAACTAACAGATTGACAGTGTTTCACGGAGATAAAGAGCTTGTATAAGCATATAAACATGGCGCCGGGGATAAAGGACTTGCCGGCATAGATTAAGTTATGCTTCAGAAGGTTATAGAACAATCCATTTCTTGTTTGTCCCAGAAATCTCACAAATTTATCAATGAGGTATTTAAGAAGACTGAGTATGTGACGTAATGTTGTTACATGAGAATTGAACAGTGTATTTCTACGGAAATAAAGAACATTTGGAATATCTGCAACTCAGACTTTTAATTCAACAAACCCATAAAGTCACAATATGCTGATCAAATAGCAAAGAAAGGTTTAATACAAGAGTTGAAACCCTAATAAAAATAGAAATAAACAAACAATTAAACAACATTAAGCAACATTTCAAAAGACGGCAGAGATTTGATGAAGAAGATAAATTAAAAGATAAGAATTATAATCATAATAATCATAATCCTTTATTCACCATTAAGTTTACATGAAGCAATAGGTTTTGTCAGTTATAAAAAGTATTTACAATGTATTTACAAGTACAGATGGTTTACAAATTAATGCGTATAAAATTCTCGGTGAAATCAGATCATTCCCATGGCTTAAGGTAGTAATTATTGTAAGTTAATAACTTTACTATACTAATAATAAAATTAAACAATTAGGTACCTACCACTATAATTTATAAGAGTTTGACATAAATTCACTAGCATGTATGTTATATTCTAAGTATTCTTACACAGTATAAATTGCTTTTTGTTTAAAACAGTTTTTTAATACTATAAAAAATCTGTTTTGTGGCAGTTCTTTTCTTTCCAGAGGAAGCTTATTGAATAATTTTAACTGTTGATAACAGTAGCTATTTATGGTCTTGCTCAATCGGTTGTGGGGTGTAGCTAAATTATGTTTGCATTGAGTGTCATAACTGTGTACTGAGAAACGATTATTAAAGACAGAGTTCACATACAAAAACAGTGACTCTATTTAGAATGGAAACTGGTTACAACTGCCTCGCAGAATACCTCTACAAAATATGCTGCTTACTGACAGCTAAGTGCACTCTCTGTGAAGAGACCTCATTCTGAATAAATAACATCTCATCAAATGCAAAGGTTTTAAAAGTGGCAACTTGCAGACTTTACATTGGGAAGCCATGGAGAAAATGATGCACATCAATTAATCCCCAGTACCATTGGTGAACAACAACAGATTCTGTCTAATTCTTACAGCTTACAAGTTATGTAAACCTTTCGAAAACACACATGCACACACATGGCTCTTTTTCTAAAATTGCTTTCTCTGGGTTCAGGGGCCTCAAAACATATACTTCTGAGGAAACCTCAACATCAAATTTTGGGCAGGACACAACATCTCCCTACTGATATGTAATAGTGAAAGTAAAAACTGGACTTAAAAGTTTAAACTACAAATTGTATGAATGCATTTTAATGGCCCTATAATGGCTTAGAAACAGAAATTATTAATAAAACAATTACATAGTATAAAAGTAAATGATATATGTCAGAAAAATGTTTAAAGATTTGAATTTTCCTTCTATTTTGGTCGAATTTTCTCATGCATCTGCATAATGTCATAAATGTAAAAAAAAAATAATAAGTAAAAGTGTGCATTCAATAGTGATAATGATACAGTGCTTTGCAATGGAATAAAAAACAATCACATATTACGGTTATTAAGTATGTCTAATATCATTCATTCCTCGTCTTCTCTGCCTTATTTATTGTCATGATATCATGAGATATGTGAGGTCCCTAAAATGTTTATATACAACATGTTTAATTTCTCCACACATTAATGTTCATTATAAATATCTATTAAGTTGTATTACACATTTGTAATCTTCATAATAATTAATAAATAAAGCTGCAGTTTTAGTTTTTTTCCCCATGCTAAAACATGGGACTAGTTTTGGGAGCAATTATATATATCCATTTTCAACTTTGTTTAATGAAAGGTCAGATCCTACCTTGATTTTATCCACTGTTTCTTCCCATTTGTTCCATGTTTACCTGCAAGTATTGTCTTATTTAAGACCTATGAGCCTAAGTAATAAGCTGATATTTGGAAGAATTTAAGAACAGTAATGTCCAAATTAACTAATGAAACATTTGTAACATCTCACTTTACTTTAAACGTAATAAATACAGCACTCTTAAAGTTTGCACTTAACTATTTTTTTCATGCACTCTTGATGATGATGATGATGACGATGACGATGATGATGATGATAATGATGATGCTGATGATAATATCACCTGCCTGCCTCGGTAACGTAGAGGTCCGCGTCTGCTCGGAGCCTCAACCAGCAGTAGCGCTGCCGAAGTTTGTCAATCGTTTGGTTCGCAGCCAGATGTCCTCCTGAACTACCGGCGTGCACTTCTTCCAAGACTTCCGGGATTTTACTCCGGGGAAGTACCAACTTTTCTCTCTGCGTTTTTTGCCCCTCAAAATCCAACGTCTGCGGTCCTCGTTCCGAGGGGTGGGCAACATGAAGTAGGGGACTGACTGATGGGGTGATGTACGGTGGGGACTTGGTGTACCCCACGACCGCTACTGCTGCCGAGAAGGCCCATCAGTAACCCCGAAAACTGGCAGAAGAGGCTCTGGTATTTTTCCCCAGGGACCTACTACGGTAGGTACGGGATTGGCGATCCCGGGGTCCCTAGCCACTCACCTTCATTTCATCCCCTTCACCTCCATCAACTGTGCCACGCTCTGCTACTGCTGATCAGTATGCATCACCTTCTTCCCCTTCTAGTTTTTTATTACATTTATTAGCACTTAAGGTCTTAGGTTTATAACTCCTGTCTCACCAGCAGTGATCTCTCCTATCTCCGTGGTTCTGTCCCACGGTTTTCAGCGCGGCTTCCGACATGTGTGCTCTCCGAAGGTCTGAAAAGTGAAGGTTGAGCGGACCCTTCGCACTGCCCCTATGTGTAGCCTTAGGTGCGGAGCCCGTCCACACCGTCAGGTACACCCACGTAGCTCCTTGAGGGCCCGGTCTGTGTTAATCTCCCGACGGCCGTGTTGCCGTTGGGTTAGTATCACGGACCGGACGTGTTACCGCTGACGGAACCCCGGTGTAATCAACCACAAGTCCCCTGAATCCGCGTGTGCCCTTTATGCGCAGCGCGGCCTAAATTGGGGAGCCACAGGCGGTTATTCCTGTGGTAGGGGAATAAAGCCGGGGTGTGCGTGGTGAACGGTTTACCCATACGGACAAGCAGTGGAGATTGAAGGGTAGCTTTTCTGAGGTACAAATGAGATCGGTCATGGGTGGGGTCCCCATGACGGCACAGACCGTGAAGATTCGGTGTCTTTCTTTCTTTAACCCCCGGATGGCAGGCTGACGCCGACGGTTCCGGATGGGGGTCTATATCATCATGTCTCCGCGCAAAACCTCCTTTACTGACCCATTTTTAGTGATGACCGTGGCATGTAATGGCAAAACGTTTAAAGATATTAGTCCGTTCTATATCAAGCGTGAATTAGACAAGATCAGTGGCCCTGTCAAAAACGCTACGCGTCTCCGAGACGGTAGCTTACTATTAGAGAGCACCAGTGCAGACCAATCTACTAAACTGCAATGGGCGACTTTGTTGGGCTCCTACCCTATCCGGGTAGCCCCACACAAAACCCTTAATACCTGCAGAGGAGTAGTCACCACCTCCAGCTTAGACGGTCTTGCAAACGAAGAAATTGTAAGTTGCCTCTCTGATCAACTTGTTTGTCAGGCGTACCGGCTAATACGAAAACAGGATGGCAAGGAGAACCCACTACGTACGGTTTTTCTTACTTTCGCCGGGACGAAGCTACCCGAGTACATCTATTGCGGCTATGAGCGTGCTAGCGTCCGCCAGTATGTCCCGAACCCCATGCGCTGTTCCCAATGTCAGCGGTTCGGACATACTAAGGTCACATGTACCAATCCTGCTCTTTGTGAGCAATGTGGCCTAGCGAAACACGACGACCCAAACTGCTGTCGAACACCTTGCTGCGTGAACTGTGGCGGTAGTCATCCCTCCAGCTCGCGACAGTGCCCTAGATTCATGGCCGAAAAAAGCATTCAGGAGCTACGTGTAAAAGAACGCCTGACTTTTCCAGAGGCACGACGGCGCTTTGAACAACTAAAGACTGCTACTACTGGATATGCATCAGCAGCTCGCCGTACTCCTAATACCACTGTTGCTATTCAACACGTCCCTGTCGCCCACGCATCCACGCAGACTGACTTTCTAGCCGTTAAACCCACGTCTCAGACTGTTTGTATAGCCACCAGCACAGCCTCCGCTTCAGCCGTACAGACTCCAGCCACCAAGCCATCAGCGGGTAACAACCATCCCGTAGTAAATACGAAAAACCGATCCCGACCACAACATAGATCGCGCAGTCGCTCGCCTTCTGTTAGATCCCGGTCTCGTTCTACGAGCCGTAGGAGTTCTGACTCCCGATCATCAGCGGAGTCACAGGAGGCTAACGATTTTCGAATCGTAAGGCCCAAATCAGCCAAGGTCAAGAAAAAAGTTAAAACGGCCCGTTAAAAATTCTTGATGGTAATAATCCAGTGGAATGTCAATGGTTTTCGAGCTCGTGATCAAGACCTACAACATTTAGTCTCTCAACGGTCACCGTCAATTATTTGTCTTCAGGAAACCCACTTACATCCCAATCACTCGTTACACCTTTACCCTTTTCTGCATTTAGAGACGACTCTCTTGCAGGTATGCGTGCAAGCGGTGGCCTTGCTACCTTAGTGGCGCCTAACATTTCCGCCGCCCACGTTCCTCTCACCACACCATTACAAGCTGTGGCCGTCCGTATACAGCTGGAGAGTATCAGTTTTACCATCTGTAATATGTACCTGCCACCGCTCAATATAGTTCCAGAGCGTGATCTTCTAGCTCTATTGGCTCAGCTCCCCTCACCACTACTCCTTGTGGGAGATTTGAATGCCAAGCACACGCTCTGGGGATCAGACACTGATGACGCCCGTGGATGCCTCCTCGTAGACGTCTTCGATAAGTCTGACATGCTTCTGCTAAATACTGGTGACCCGACATTCCTATCATCCGCTTACGGTACACATTCCGTACTAGACCTTTCTTTCTACAGTCCGTCATTAGTACCACTACTTGAGTGGTCAGTACTTTCCGACCTCTTTGGCAGTGATCATTACCCCATTAACATACATTTTTCTGGCCGCCAATGTGTACCTTCTCGACATCCTCGCTGGATTATTTCCAAAGCTAACTGGGGAAAATTCCAATCCCTGATACACCTCATCGACGATGGTTTCGACACCATCGACGAAATGGTCGAATATTTTACTTGCTCGATCCTGATCGCAGCAGAATCCAGCATTCCTCGAGGTTCACCTACACCACGTCGTATCCCTGTACCGTGGTGGTCCGAGGAATGCAGTTTGGCTGTCAAAGCACGCAAACGTGCTTTGCGCGTTTTTCAGCGGCACCCGACGGAAGGGAACTTCATCGCCTTCAAACGTTCTCGCGCTAAGGCACGCTTTATACTGCGCAACGCAAAGCGTAAATCTTGGGAAGCCTATGTGTCTTCGCTTTCCCGGCGCAGCTCTACCCAACAAGTATGGTCAGCTGTTCGGCGGATGTATGGCAAGTATCGCCGGACGGTCATTCCCGGCCTTTCCATCAACGGTTCCATGTGCACCACTGAGCAGGACATAGCTGAAGCCCTAGCTACCACATTTGCTGCTACTAGCCAAACTGCCCGCTATGACGCTCTCTTCCTGCCTATTAAGGAAAAGGCGGAGCGGGTACCACTTAATTTTAATAGTGACTGCACCGAGCCGTACAATGAACCTTTTACCTCAGCCGAGCTCGCCCATTCTCTGGCGTTAGCAAAGGGTTCTTCTCCAGGTCCCGATGACGTACACCGACAGATGCTGTTACATCTTCCATCTGAGGCGCTATCTTTCCTTTTAAACATCTATAACCGCATTTGGCATGAGCGGGTTTTCCCTTCCTCCTGGCGAGAGGGTATTGTCATCCCCATCCCTCGACCCGGAAAGGACCGCACGCTCCCATCTAGGTACCGCCCCATTTTCCTGACGAGTGTCATCTGTAAGACGTTGGAGCGAATGTTAAACGCTCGGTTAAATTGGTGGCTAGATAAACATAACCATCTGTCCAACTTGCAATGCGGTTTTCGTCGCCATCCCTCAAGTGTCGATAATCTATACCCCTTGAGGGGTATATCTCCGATGCCTTTTTACTGAAACAGCACGTCGTGGGCGTGTTCCTCGACCTGGAGAAGGCCTATGACACCACCTGGCGGTACGGCATACTCCGTAACCTACATGGTTACGGTATGCGTGGTCATCTACCCGAATTCCTATGCAACTTTTTGAAACTTCGCCGTTTTCGGGTGCGCATAGGAAACAGGATATCACGGGAGCGGATACAGGAGAACGGCGTACCTCAAGGGTCGATTTTGAGCGTCACCCTTTTTGCCGTAGCGATTAATGGCATCACTAGTGCCGTTCGAAGTGGAATACCTTCATCCCTCTATGTTGACGACTTCGCAGTTTATTATAGGTCTGCAAACATAGATCACATTGAGCGCCAACTGCAGCTGACCATTACCCAGCTAGCAGCTTGGGCGCTTCAAACTGGCTTCCGTTTTTCACCTGCGAAGACGCAGTGTATCCACTTTCACCGCCTACAGGTATTCACCCGCCTCCTGATATTCATTTGAACGGTACACCCCTGCCATTTGTCTCGCACCTGAAGTTCTTGGGCCTCTACTTGGACCGACAACTCAACTGGGAGCACCATATTCGTCACCTTCGAGCCTCTTGCGATCGTTCTCTTCGGGTGCTGAAGGTATTATCTGGAGCATCTTGGGGGGCGATCGCGCGGTAATTTTGAGGCTGTACCGCTCTCTGGTTCGGTCCAAGCTGGACTATGGCAGTTTTATTTATGGCGCAGCGACCGCCTCTAAACTTCGCCTTTTAGACACCGTGCATCATACTGGTATCCGCCTTGCCACAGGAGCTTTCCGCACCAGTCGAGTCGACTGCCTGTATGCAGACTCAGGCGAACCTCCACTCCATATTCGTTGCTCACTGTTACTCTGCTCATATGCTTCGAAGTTGGCTAGTTATCCCAATCATCCTTGTTTTAAACCAGTTCTCTGTCCAGATTTAGTCCACCGTTATATGCGCCCTGGTTGTCGGACACGCCCCATGGGAATAAGATTTCGTGATCTCCTACATTCCCATGGCCTCCGAATGCCTCGCGTGGAGAGGTCATCCATCTGCCCTTATCCTGCATGGCAGCTCAATCGTGCGCGCTTCGATCTCGCTCTGTCAAGCAACTCTAGACTCGCTACTCCACATTCGGTATTCTAACAACTTTTTGCCGAACTACTGGGCCGTTACCCTAACTATGTTCCGATCTTTACAGACGGTTCTCAGTTAGGTAGCTCTACGGGTTGCGCGTTCTTCGTTAACGGTGAGGCTCACAAATTTCGACTTCTGGACTCAACTTCGGTCTTCTCAGCAGAGCTGTATGCCATCTTTTATTTGCTCCTTTTTATTTGCAAGTTAGCTCCTGGCTCTTTTATCGTCTGCACTGACTGCCTAAGTGCGCTTCAGGCTTTACAACAGCACACAGCCACTCACACACTGGTTTTAAAAATACAGACCCAGATTTCGCAAATGCTCAGTCGCGGATACAATTTTGTTTTTACTTGGACCCCAGGCCATGTTGGGATTTCCGGGAACGACGAGGCGGACGCGGCTGCTAAGTCTGCTTGCCATTTGTCCCGGAGTTTAACAACTACGGTGCCATTCCAGGACGTGCAACGTTTTTTCCGTCGCCAACTACTACCTGCTTGGCAGCACTCCTGGACAGCTTTGAAAGGCACACAACTCCGGGCAATAAAGGATAGCGTACAACCCTTGCTAACATCCTGCAGGGATAACCGGCGAGCCGAGGTTATACTCACCCGGCTGAGATTTGGGCACACACGAGCTACTCATGGCCATTTGTTAAAAGGGGAACCGGCCCCTGTGTGTGCTCCATGTGCAGTACGCCTCACTGTGCGGCATGTATTGCTGGAATGCCCGCAGTACGCCCGCGTTCGCCAATCTTTGGGCTTGGGGACCAAGTTGCACGGTATTTTATGTGACGACCCAGTGGCCGTGGATAAGGCACTGCGGTTTGTTTTTAAAATTGGTTTTAATAAACAAGTCTAACTTGCATTTTATATTTATTTTAGAGATTTTAAATTATTAGGGTTTAGATGGTTTTTATGTCCTTTTTAACAGTTGAGTGTTTTTATTATATTTTACCTTTTAACAAATATTTTTATAGCTTTTAGGTTTTAGTGTTGACTTAGGGCCCAAATGACCTTGATGTCGACGGGCCCTAAAGCCCCACACACTCACTCACTCTCTGCGTTTTCCCATCGGATGAATCCCATACACGGAACAGCACGCCCTCTCTGGTCTTCCACGAGACCCATTGGGCACAGTACACTTGTAGGTGGCGCTCCTCGGTGCAATGTCCTCCCAGGTTATTCTTGTCCCTGCCTCCACTTCCCTCATAGTGGCCCCAAGTCTGCGTTCACCAGCTGCTCCCTCCTCATCATGCGCTATCCCAGCCATCCGCAGGCATTGCCATGACTACTCGGACTGCTGCGGCACGCTCCTTCTCTTCCACTCTTGTGCACTGGCCCCACTCTTCTGGACCTGGTCTTCGGGACATAGCGTCCGCGTTACCATGGCTATTCCCTCTGCGATGTTCCGAGGTGAAGTCGTACTCCTGCAGCCTCTGGACCCAACGTGCTGTCTGACCTCCCAGGTTCTTAAAGCTCAATAGCCAGGTTAGGGCGGAATGCTCAGTCCACAGGTGAAATGGCTGACCGTACAGATACTTGTGGAAGTGCTCTAAGGTCTTTATTACCGCCAATAATTCTCGCCGGGTGGCGCAGTAGTTCTTCTCTGCCTTGGATAGCGTCTTGCTGTAGTAGGCTATCACCTGCTCGTAGCCCTCCTGGATTTGAGTTAGGACGCCTCCAATACAGTGGTAGCTGACGTCGATGTCTAGAATGAAGGCGCCACCTGGTTGTGGAAATCACAAAATTGGAGCACTGCACGGGGTCTTCTTCAGGTGCTGGAAAGCATGATCGGCGTCGTCCGTCCACACATAAGGTCGGTCTTCTTCTGTCAGGCGGGTGAGGGGCTTGGAGATATGGGGAACCCCTTTTGAAGCGTCGGAAATAACTGCACAGCCCCAGGAAACTGCGCAGCTCTTTCTTATCATTTGGGCGAGGCCAATCTGTCACAGCCTGTGTCTTCTCCGGGTCTGTGGCCACTCCGGTTGCTGAGACTATGTGGCCCAAGTAGTTGACTTCCTTGCGGAAGAGCTGGCACTTCTTGCCGTTCAGCTTCAAGTTGGTCGCCTGCAGTCTCTGTAGCACCTTACTCAGATTCTCTAGATAGCCTTCAAAAGTTTTACCGATTATGATTATGTCGTCCAGATATAGCAGGCAGGCGTCGTAAGTCAGTCCTCTCATTACTAACTACATAAGACGTTGGAAGGTAGCTGGTGCGTTGTAGAGGCCAAAGGGCTTAACTGTGAACAGCCAGAGCACATGGGCTGTAGAGAATGCGGTCTTCTCCTTGTTTCTCAGGTCTGGATCTACCTGTCAGTAGCCCGACTTCAGGTCCAGGGTCGAGAACCACTGTGCACCAGCTAGCGTGTCCAGGGTGTCGAAAATCCAGTCCTTCCGGGTGACAGCGTTCAGCTTCCTGTAGTCCACGCAGAAACCTAGCTCGCCGTTCTTCGTCACCAAGACTGCAGGGGAACACCACGGGCTGCCACACTTTTCAATCACTTCTATGGACCTCATGTCCTCCAGCATTCCTCGTAACGCCTCTTGCTTCGCCAGCGGAACTTATTAGGTGGTTGCCGAATAGGCCGGGCGTCCCCGGTGTCCAATTAGGTGAGGCACTTTGTTCGTGCGGCCGCAGTCATTGTCACCTTGGCTGAAGACGCGCTGGTATCGCCTCAGCAGTTGTCAAAATTTCTCCAGCTGCTCTGCGGTCAGGTGGTCGGCCGGCCGCTCCATTAGGCAATCTAGCCGGGGTCCCAGGTTTTGCGTCAGCACCAACTCCTGTGTCTGGTCGATTGATGTTACGCTTACCACGGGCTCGCGCGTTCCCAACTCCGTCCCAGACTGGAGGTCGTGATTGGTGTGCGTTGGATCTAGGAGTGCCACTGATACCTCCTCTCGGCACGTCAACAATGGCCTGCCTACACATAGTCCGTGTAAAGGCGTCTTCTGGTGCAGCATCATGTTCCTGGCTCTCTGAACTTCCAGTCGCGCCTTCACCACCACCTCGCTCCTCGCGGGGACAACAACGTCTTTGTTCAAGACGACCCTGCATATTCCAAGGCGCTTTTCGGGTTGACGGAGCATAACCTCTTCTCCGCTGAGACGCAGGAACTTCCTGCCGACGTCGACCGTCGCCTCGTGGCTCCTGAGGGCATCCAGTCCCAGAATCACCTCCTCAGCCACCTCCGTGACTAACACCCACAGACGTACGGCACTCCGTCCCAAGGTCAGCTTTGCAGGACCTCCTTCTCCACAGACCAGGTGTCGCCTGATGCCGTCATCAGCTGCTATGGTCGGCTCGGCTTCCTGTATGGCAAACCCTTGGCTACGTCGGGTGTGATGATGGTCACGGCTGCCCCGGTGTCCACCAGCACGCGGCACCGCTTCCCCGTTACCCAACCATCCGCGATGAGGCTGTCATCCATCCGCCGCCTGACGGCGCGCAGTGTCACTCGAGGAGATGGTGTGGATGGCGCCGACGTTCTCCTCGCCACGCCGGGCTGCTCTTCCTGGTGTCGGCAGTCGCTCTCTAGGTGTCCCAGCCGTCCATTCCCCCAACACACGCCACTAGGTCTTCGCCGGCGTCCCTCGGCTGGCCTTCTGTCTCCAGTGTAGCTGACACTCCTCGTTCTCGTCGTCGGGGTAGCCCTCACCTTGGCCGCCTCCATCTTCAATGCTACCGTTAACGCCTCGTTAATGGTTTTGTAGTTGCCGAGCATTAGGCGCTGCCGTATCTTGGGGTCTCGCACCCCGTCAACGAATTTGTGGGCGGCTTCCCGGTATATGAACTCTGGCAGAAGGTTAACCAAGGCCTTCCTAGCCAGCTGCTCAATCGCCAGGGCGAACTCCTGCAGCATCTTCCCTGGCTTTTGCGACCTTGTCTTCAGCTGACAGCGGTAGGCTGCGGCTAGGCGGTGATTCCCGAAACGGTTCTCCAGGGCCTCCCAGATATCCTTGGGAGCCGCCGATGTCTGGACCGCGTTTTGGACTTCTGTGGCCCGTCCCTGGACGCTGGCTATTAGCTGTGCGGCCTCTTCCTCCGGTGACCAGTTGTTATGCCTTGCCACCGTGTCGAACTGGTGGCGGAAGACCTCGAACCTTGACGCTAACTCCGTCTTACTTGGGAGGTTTGACGGACACCGATGTTGTTTGCGTCCCGGCGCGTCGACCTATAAATCCTTCAACCTCCTGCCGACGACGTCCTCCACCATGGCTTTCAGGGACTTGACGCTGATGTCGGCCTTTCCTTCCAGCTCATTAACGCGGCTCGCCAAGACTTCGATGTGCTTGACTAACTCTGTGACATCCTCTTTTACGCCGGCCAGCTGTTCTTCAAACTTTGCGGAGAGAGCCTCGTTCACGGCCTTCATTTCCGTGGCCAGACTGCCGTTCGCTGCTCTCATTTCTGTGGTTAATTCGGCTTTCATTGCTTCCATCTTCTGGGTGATATCGTTAGCCATCTTCATTTGTTTCAGTTCCGTGACCAGGTTATTATTTGCTGTCTCCATCTTCGTTGTTAATTCGTTCATCTTCGCGGAGAAGTTGTTATTTGCTGTCTCCAACTTTTCTAAAATCTGTGCCAATGCAGCTTCCATCGCTGTAATATCCCACTTCTGACACCAGTTGTGACTTTGTGGGTTCGGGAAATTAAAAGTCCAGTTGCACAAACTCAAAATGTTCTTTATTTCTACCGATTACATTGGTACACTTGCCGATGACATAGAATTACGTAGCGCACACAGTTACAATCCACCAGTTCGTCTGTCACAGGTCCACTCCACACTCACTATTGCGTACAACTCTCTCTAGAGCTAACTAAAAGCTCCCCTGATACACGTACGCAGTCTTCCAGTCCGTTCGCTAAGACTGCGCTCTTCACGGCTGCTCGTCAAGAGCTGCCTGAGTCGTCCAAGGCGCCACTTATACAGCCAGATCGCTGCATCTTGAAGCTTCGCGGCTCGGAACAACATCCGGATTGTTCCAGACGTCAGGGGTAGGGGAAAGAGACGGTACAGTGGCTCGTGACACTCTCCTAACCATCAATTATGTGAGCGCCCAAGATAAATGGGTGGGCGTAGTCTGAATGCCTCCTGTCCCCTACCCAGCTCCAGTTGGTCATGCCTTCTGATAATTGGGTGACAATATAAAGAAACTCATTTTCCACTAACTTTCATACTGCACAGTTTTACCCTTATTCTGAGTGAATAAGAGGAAGTTATGTTCCTAATAATGGTCAAACTTTTACATATTTTAATGCAGTATTCAGGAAAGATTTTGTGTAGGAACAAAATTAGCATAAAGTGAAAAGAATTTTTTTTTAAATTAATTTATTTGGGCATCAGAAATAACATAAGGATATATTTTGGAAGATAAGTACAATCAGGTTATGTAATGGTATGAAATCTGAATAAATAATTGTCATATAAAATAAAAACATTGGCTTCAAGAATAAGTTGTAAATGATGTTGATAATGATAGTGGTGGTGATGATAATGAGTTTTTGTTTTGTTTTTGTTTTTGCAATTTACGTCCTCCAACGTTAAGTCATATCAGACGATGAATGGACTGGGTGAAATGATACTCGGATGAGTCTGAGGTCCCTGGAGCTTAGAGCTACCTGACATTCATCTTTCAGAATAAGGGAAAACCACAGAAGAAACGTTATCCAGGTAACTCGCCCTAACCAAGATTTGAACTCAGGACCGCGAAATAAGGCCTGTGGTCCCAAGTCTTAGATTTATGGCACGTAGAAGAACTTAAAGCCTGATAAAGACGCCTCTAAGCAAAATTAAGCAGTCTTTCGCGCTCAATATAGAACCACAATACTGCTCAGAACAACAATACAGAGAGTGCATAAATAAAACTTCAACTTTTAATCTTAGTCTAAAGAATGAACACAGAACACAAACAAAACCACATTTCAGCGTTTACAGTGCACTAAAGCTTTCCCATTCAAAGCAAAATATTGAACACACAACTATTGCGGTGAGCACAAACATTGCATTGACATGTCCATACTTTGCGGCATTCTCGCAGACATCAGATATTTTTCTTATTTCACCAGTTGCGCAGCCCAAACGTTCCAACGTTCCTTTTCATATTTAATAGACGTGCTATATATACTACTGTCTTTATGGGTCTCTTCAAAGAAAAGGTCAAGTAATAAGATCAGAAAGCGCAGGGGAGCGTGCCGGCAAACGATTCATTACAGTCTAGTGATTAGCGTATTTAGTGATAAGATGACATACTTCAACTTCAAAGTGAGCTGGTGCTTCATCAGGTTGAAACCACATGCCCTGTTAAAAGAACCGCTTCCATTAGATCAGGCAAAATGTTTAAAACAATAGTACAGTGAAAGCCATAATTTTTCGGACAAGGTGGTCCATACATGTAACATGCTTGTTTTTAAAGGAAAAGTTGGTAAACAATTCAAAATTGCTAAGCTCTTCATTCCATGCACTTCAGAGGTACCCCAGTAATGCAGTTTTGATTTGCAAATTATTTTTAAAATGCACAATACCTGTTAACTGGTTGAGATACAAAAATTTGCTCGTCAATATTTTTCGGACAAGGGATGGTTGCAAACTCAAATGTTATATGCTGTGCGGGGAGGTCCCAATCAGTACCTCACTCTCTCGCACAAAGCAGACGCAAATATTTCGAAGTGAAATGGGGCACAGAGGAAAGAACAGTACATTTGAGCAATGACAATTAGTAATATTCCATCATGAAAAGGAAAAAACATGTCGACAAACAGCAGATTTGTTGAACATGAAGAAAATTACTGTTGACATTATCTGCCGATATAAATATAGGACTGAAAATTGGCCACAGACAGGTCGCCCGAAGGTCCTTAATGGGAGACAAGAGAGGAAGTAATAAGCAAAGTGAACAATAATCCACGTCTTACTACAACTGCTACTGCTGCTGAGGCTGCGTGTGCATTTGGAAAAAGGATCAGTGCAAGCAGCTTCTGGAGGGTACTATACATAGAACATTATCATGGATGAACTGCAAGAAAAAAGCCCTATGTCAGCAAAGTTAATAGGATCAAGCAGCATAGATTTGCTAAGAACACCTCAGCAAAGATATGGACTGGTGGGAAACAGTAATTTCTACGATAAATTAACATTTATGTCTCAGATAGGAAAATTATAATTTCGAGACAGCCCAAAAGAGAATTTTAAGAAAGAAATATGCAGGCGACAGTAAAATATGGAGGGGGACATGTTTTGGTTTGGCGCTGTATGTCGGCTGAAGGAGTAGGTGAGGTAATATTTATAGATGGACACATGAATCACCGCCAGTATCTTAAAATTTTATGAGATAACCTGAAGAAAAGTGCAGAAAATATGGGAACAGTATACTTTTAAATTTTATCAGGAGAATGACCCAAAACATATGGCCCATAATGTACGGCTATGGTTGTTGTACAACTCTCCTAAAGTTCTGAATCTTCCTCCACAGAGTCCCAATGAATCCAATTGAAAATCAATGGGATATACTCGAAAAGAAGGTATGAGAACTTCCCATAAATTCTGACGATGAGGTGAGGAGGCGACTGCAAGAGGAATTGAACAAATTGGCCCGTTCTACTACTAGCAAACTTGGTGTAGAGCATACCGAAAAGGTTGACTGAAGTGCTACGGAGGAAGGGAAGAATTACCCAGTATTAATATTCCTACGTGTCCTCCATTCTTTCTATTCGCTTCGTACTTATATTTTTTGTCCGAAAAATTTTTAAGAGAAAATTCTGTATTACTATAATTATATTAGTATGTTTTATATTTTGTGCTTCATTAAATTCAAATGAAACTTTAATTATGTTACCTGTATGTGTAAATGTACAATCTGGAGTAAGTAATATGGAATAAAATAGGTTTGTTGTTAATTTTTTGTTGTAAAACATACAACACGTACACTTGTCCGAAAAATTCTGACAGTCACTGTAGGTAATTGTGGGCGATGAGTCAGGTCTGCAAAATGTATGGTCTTATTAAAGAGTTATCCACATAGTGACCCACACGTTAACCCCAAAACTCATTTGATGACACGTCTGAAATGCAGCATGAAGATTTTCTAAGGCAAAATATGTGAATAACTGAAGTTAAATAACAGCTCACGTGTGAAACCTGCTTGTTAACTGACTTGGGATCCAAACGGCAAGTCGTTTTCAGTTTTTATCAAGTACTTTTGACAAAACTGTTGTCGCAAGGGATAGCCCTAAGACTTTTCTGCCCGCAACTTTTCGAGATTAAAACTAAGGGTGGCTCCTGCCACGATTCTTTAAAAGCGGAAGAAACAATATTCTAAATTGTTTGTATACGTCTCATTTACTAATGTTTACTATTCTTCATGAAGCAATGAAATGTCTTATCTAACAACAGAAACCCACATAAAGTGAAGGAAGTGACTAGAAGTTGTCATTTTCCTACACTACCTATTATGTTACTATTCAATGGATCGTGCAATTTCCAATATTGCACCATGGCAAGGAATAATGTGAATTCCCTATAATCAATCAAAACAGTAAGCGGAGAGCGGTGATGCGAGGGGCTAGAGGAAATTCGTGCCGGAGAGTACCTGTCACGACCGTCGTTAGCAGCACATACACTCAGTACCAATATTGGTGCTTACACAAACCTATTTATTACTATTATTATTATTATTATTATTATTATTATTATTATTATTATTATTATTATTATTATTATTATTATTATTATTATTATTATTATTATTATTATTATTATTATTATTATTATTATTATTATTATTATTATTATTATTATTATTATTATTATTATTATTATTATTATTATTATTATTATTATTATTATTATTATTATTATTATTATTATTATTATTATTATTATTATTATTATTATTATTATTATTATTATTATTATTATTATTATTATTATTATTATTATTATTATTATTATTATTATTATTATTATTATTATTATTATTATTATTATTATTATTATTATTATTATTATTATTATTATTATTATTATTATTATTATTATTATTATTATTATTATTATTATTATTATTATTATTATTATTATTATTATTATTATTATTATTATTATTATTATTATTATTATTATTATTATTATTATTATTATTATTATTATTATTATTATTATTATTATTATTATTATTATTATTATTATTATTATTATTATTATTATTATTATTATTATTATTATTATTATTATTATTATTATTATTATTATTATTATTATTATTATTATTATTATTATTATTATTATTATTATTATTATTATTATTATTATTATTATTATTATTATTATTATTATTATTATTATTATTATTATTATTATTATTATTATTATTATTATTATTATTATTATTATTATTATTATTATTATTATTATTATTACTATTATTACTATTATTATCATCATTACTATTATTAAACATCCTACAGTGTAGGTCATATGTGATGAATGAAATGGGTGAAATGGTGCTCAAACGAATCGGTCCATAGAGCTTAGAGTTATTCGACATTCATCTTTCACGTTAATGGAAAAGCTCGGGAGAAACCTTATCCAGATAACTCACACGACCTAGATTCGTACTCGAGACTTCCTCAAGTTGAAGCAAACAGACTACTTTCACACCACAGAGGCAGGTACACAAAGACTAATATGCTATATTGAGATGTAAGAAATAGTTACTTACAGTAAGCGTAAAACAGTAAAGATATGTAGTGTGAACGTTAGTTGAGAACTTGTTTTAATGTATCACATTGGTCATTTCTCCATCTTAATTCTAAACATTAAATAATTTCTGTTTTCTAACGTTAACTGCATTGGCAGCAATATAGCACATGATTAAAGATTTTTTTCTAATGAGAAAATCAAAAACTCTTGAGCATGAGCACTGCGATGTGATTTTTTTTTTATTTCACCAAGACGAATAAAGAATTATACTAAGTAGCTCGTTTTGTACGTTATCGTTAGAAGACAAAGTAAACCTGAAATACAACCACAGAACGGCTCCTGATCTACACATAAATATAGAACAAAAAGGTTATGGTTAACGTAAGTATTAAATAGGACATGTACGCGAAAAATAAATGTGAAATGATAAATGCTTTATTGTGCTTTCCATGTGTTCAGCTTGGTAGCGGTAACCAGTAGTCAGAAATAAGCTGTGGTGCATTTAGTTGACGTGCGTGGAAGCATTAGGGTACCCAAGTTACTCGATAATCTTTTGTAAATTTTACGGCTGCTCGATAATTGCTTGAGAAGTTAGCTTAACTTCCGAGACTGTCGGACGTGATTAGTTCTGCGTTAGCATTGTAGGTGGCGCTTAATGCTAGTCGATGTTCAATTAAAAAATCATTCCTGGTGCAGATGGAGTATACATTGCACAATATAGCTCAGTATGAAGTCATCGGGTTGTGGCATGTCTCATGTTCAGGGGGTCCCGGGTTCTAATCTTGGTCAGCATGCATTATCTGGATAAGATGCCTTCCGGGGCCTTACCTTATCCTGATAGATGACAGCTGAGTAACTCTGAGCTCTACTATGGATCCGGCACTAATTTGAGATCATTTCATCTATTTCATTCATTAACCAATAGTAATGACTGGGATGTTGGAGAAGGTTAATTCAAAAATAAGAAAAAAATATTTAATTCACCGTCGGATACGTTCTACCCGGTTATTAAATGACGTTATTCATTTGAAAAGATATAAATAAAAAAAACCGTGAAGCAATCCTACATTCATTGTTCAGCCGCGACTAGGGAAACGAATGCAAGATTTCCTGCGGAATATCCTGCAGTCGTTAAGAAAGGAATCAGCCTTTGCATATGTCAACAGTATATCCGTATTTCACTCCACACGTACCCTTTCATATTGTAAATAAACTAAGGCTGGCTAAAAATACGTAATATGCAACATGTGTACTGGAAAGCAATAATGTACCTACAACTTCAAGGAAACGTAGCACTGAGCTCAGAAAGTAAACGTAACAAAAATGAACAAACATAAATGAATTGAGAACAAACATAAATGAATTGAAACAGTTTTTTTATTCGTATAGTAAGGTTACCCTGCATTTTTAAATATTTGTGTAGGAAGCAGTAGTCACATTAACTTGTCTAGCATTGAAACAAAGTAGCTAGGCACTGCAGTAAAAATATGTCTTAACAAAATGCGTTATAAATAATGTTTATTTTGCAGTGTTTGTATGATATATCAAGTTAAATGGTAAGTATGTTATTCTGTATCATACTAAGCTTTAATGGCAGTCAGAAAAAGTGTATTAGTCTGAATTTTGGACACACTCTATATGAATGATTTCAAATAACCTAATGACTAAAACATTGTAATTTTCTCGGAAAACCTAATATAGTTTGGTTGATACTTTTTTCGCAATAGTAACAAAATGGAGTACTCTATTGACATTTCGCGGTGATACTTATATGTTAATGCATTCCCTTATGAAGCCATAAGGATCGATTTTCATGGTAACTTTTTATACCGCCTAAATCTACTTATTTGTATGCACTTTCGTACATTCCAGTTTATGCATGGAACAGTTAACCTCAAAAGTAATCTCAAAGGAATATGGAATTTAAGTTAGTTATTATAATACCTATACTTTCTCTTTAATCATAATATCATGTATAAATTTGTCAAACTGCACAGCATTTAAGATAACAACATTGTTCCTGCTGCAAAGTTTCAAAGCTGTGGACATATGTATTGGAAACAGTTTCACCAGCAATTCGAGTATTCCAGAATGCTAATGAGTAACATACTATTAAAAACAAATCCTTCAGCGCTTCTAAACAAATTACCTCTTTAAAAAGAAACGAAAATGTTTTCAGTAGCTCATTAGAGCCAAAAACGCTCATGTTCGACAACATATTTTGGCAACATGTCATAAAAACTGCTATTGATAGTTTAGCTTAGTTAACACCTCCACCAATGTTACCTGCTTTGAAAGCAATAAGTAAGCATGAAGCTTTATATTAAATTTAATATACTTAAATATTTACTATGCTTGAGGGTAATGCTTCTAACCTCAAAAAGTGAAACTACATAGCATCAACATTTAGCATAAAGTGAAATTATAAGCTAGGGTTGCAAGTTGTACTTACACCAACTGTCTTCTCAGATTATCGAGAATTCTTAGCTCTGTGCCTTTTTATACATAGGTAGAGTACTTCTTCCTGCATTTGTATCTTTTAATCCCATGTTCTGAGAGATTGGAGCTCGGAAATCTGAAAATAGGTGTTTCAAATTCCAGTTTAAGTATAAAGTTGCCGTATCCAATATGTTAATCATAGTCCAAGGCCTTCTAGAATCAACGATTAGTGAAGTACTAGTGAAGCAATATTGTTTTTTTTGTAGGGAAGTAAAAGAGGTAAAAAGGGGAAATAAAAGAGATATAGGAGTGAAGCAATATTTACCGAATACCCTTTATTTATACTATCTAGACAACAGAAATAATTTCAATCGTGGTTTTAAGTTTCTTTATGCTCTCCACGTGTTACATTTTTTTTATTATTGTAACTACCCCATGTAGATTATGACTACATACACTCACATGTTTGTGTGTATATATATGTTTATATAACGAAAATGACAATACAAATTTCACTTAAAACTGCTGTATTTTCACCAAAATCGGTTAGCCCAACGCTGACAGTAAACCTCTCTTTTACACAAATTTAACACTTCGACACGTCTCTTTGATTCTTTGTCTTTTTAGTAAGCATTATGCTAGTAATCTTTCTGTCATCGTCGTTGTTGTCGGGTGTTGGCGGACTGAGAAACAGTCCGAGGTAGATTATTTGTGTACCTGCCCTGGATAGGACTTAACCACGAAGTGCGAGATGTGTATTGCAGGGAGGCGGATAAATATCAGGTAGTGGATAGAAGGAAGGTAGCTTTGTAGCTTCTAACGGTTGCAGAATTGGGCGCAATGGCCTTCGTGCACCGCTGGTGAAATAATTCATAGAAAAGAGGAATGTTAAAATGTTGATAAACCAGACAAAAGCTTGGGTGGAAGGAAATTTGGTTAAGGCTGGTGTGTTACCAGTAGTGTCCGCAAAACATACGGGGAAGCTGGAATCGTCTTTAGTCGGCGTTCTCGGGGCATAACGTTCCTCAGGAATCTAACCAGTCAAAAATTCGGTAACCCGGCTTCTAATTTAATCTTCCACATAGGGGAGAGATGGGGCTTCGTTGAGCAATCTCTTCTGCTTACAGAATAGATTACCCGAAGGCATCTATTCCGGAAACGCTGGAGTAACCGCAGATTAGAGCCTTCGGCCATGCCTCAGACCTAGCAGGCATAAAGCATGAAAAGAAAGACCAGAGCAAGGCGTAACTTTAGGGAAACCGGTTTCATAGACCGCAACATGGGTAATAACGAGGCCGAGGCCCCGCATGACCGATGCGACATCCCCTAGTTGCGCTCCCGAAAATTCAAGCCTTTGTCCAGCTTCACTCCCAAGTATTTGATAGAATTCGTCCACCGTATCCTTTTCCCGGAGTAAGTGAAAGAGGGGAAGTTGTCGGGAAAGAGGCACTTGGAGAATGTATGGCTTGGCTTTTCTCCGGGTGGATGGACAACCGCCAAAGCCTATACCAATCTTGGAGGAGGCGAAGGTGTCACTGAATGAGGAAGAAGGTTCTGCGAGTTATTTTTATTTGTGCAGTAAAGCAGCACAACTTCAGCAAACTGTGCTATGTTGACGTGTTGCTCGGGGGCAAGATCAGCAATACACGCTAAAACGCTTAGCGGATAGCACAGAACCTTCAGGGACTCTGACTCTGATGGACCTTCGTGTTGATAACTTTCCCGCCATAGTCACTATGAAATTATGAATGACCTGTGTTTGAGATATGGATGGATATGTAATGTGCAGGTAAGCCCAGGTGGCTCAGTTTGTAAAGGAGACCCTCGTGCCAGGTCGTAGAGCGGGCCTTCTCAAGGTCCAGAGACACTGCCACGCAGTATGCCCTGTCCTGGAAAACCAGGACTGCAGCCTCCACTCACAGCAACTGCTGGGAAGTAGAGCGCCCAAGACAAACACCAAACTGGTGGGGAGAGATGCCTTGAATGTTTCCCAGCATGGGAGACAGACGGGCTAAGAACAGGCCCTCGAAAATATTAGAGATGGATGAAAGCAGGCTAATGGAGCGGTAGTTTGCAGGATTTTCCGGATGTTTCCCAGGTTTAAAAGTGCATATCACGCGGGCCTCCCTCCATTTACGCGGAAAGAGGTCCAGTGCGTGTTACACGTTGAAGACACATGCGAGAAAGAGCACGGCTCTGAATGGAAAATGGCGGAGTATGCCCGGGGTTAAACCGTCAGATCCCGTCACCATTTTGTAGTTTAGACGCCGGAGTGCGCCTTGAGCTCACTTGATCGGTGACTGGGAGGCAATCTGTGTCAGCAGGGGGCTCCGAAAGTATCGACGTCCCTCCTGCGTAACACGGTCGGAGAAGTTTAAGTCCTGAGGGTCATCTCTAGGCCTCAACGTCCTCTCGAGATTGTCGGCAAACACATTTGCTTTGGTGTGGTTTTCGTAAGCTTCCCTTCGGTGCCTTGGAGAGGGGATGTAGCCGGTCCTGGGCGTTTCCTGCTTCTAGGACACTTACGTAAACTTACTAGCAACCTTCTAGAGTTGCTAGTCCACGTTTCCTAGCTGCTTCTTTCTTCTTACTATTTCTGCTCATAGGCTTTCGCCAACGAGAAGATACAGCATGCATTTTTCAGTTTAATGCATACACTACACTTTAAATATAGCAAAAAACTTGAGAAAAATTATTTTACCAAGGTAATAATAACGATACATAAATAGCACTTTTCTCACATATAAGACACCATGAGGTTAGCATAGTAAGTCAAAACAATAACAAACCTGAAAACATAGATAACTTTATGAACCATAGAGTATTTCAATTCAATTTGTTTTGTCCTTTAGGTCATACACTGATATCAGACACGTCATAGTATAAAAATTACATTACTGGCTATTGTCATTATTTAAAATTACTTAAAACTAATTAACATTTAAAAACTCATTTACAGAATAAAATGAATGTGGTAGTAAAAAGACCTTTACTCTCTTTTTAAAATGTATAAGGCCCTTCAATTGTTTAATATTTTCTGGTAGGCTGTTGTATAATCTTATACCCTTATTGACAGCACTAGACCTGAAGATTTCCGTTCTACAACTTTTAATGTGAGTCATCTTTCTGACGTGTGTTGTATTTGTGACTATCTGAATTTTTTGTAACATAGTATTTGTAGTTTATTTTGTTCTATATGGATCGGTATTTCCAAAATAGACATACATGCTAGAGGTAATATTTGATTATTTTTAACAATGGCCTGCAAGATGTTCTGTTATCCACCCAACGTAGTATCCTTATCGCTCTTTCTTAAAGTTTAAAGACCCTATCTGCCTTTCCCCCCCAGAACACTATCCCATATTGTAGCTGGCTGTGAAAATAAGCGTAGTATATATTTCAGAATGCTGCTAAATTTATTAAGCTCTTTAAATATTTAAGCAAACAACAAATGGAACTCAATTCATTTATTAAATGTTGAATATGTGTGGTCCATTTCATGTTCTAATTTATATGTAATCCCAAATTAGGAACAACATTTTATTGGACACATGTTTCAATATTTTAGTTGATCACAGATGTTATGTTGAATACGTAGTAATAATTCACCGCCATCTCACCAGATAGCTGCAAAAAGCATTCCTGTACAAAGTTGGAATTGTATTTGAACAAATTGAGCTGAAAGAACTGTTAAAAACAATTAAATTTAGTGAAAACTGATACCGTCCCTGTTAGGCAATATCATCATAATAACCCCGAAAGTCTTATTACATGCATAATTAAGGGCGGATAGATACCACAATATGAATTAAAGTTATAATAAATATAGGATAATGATTAAGCATACAAGTGCAGATACTAAACAGGAAATCCCAATATATATATTATTAAAAGCATGAACCCAACGTGATAAGGGAGAGGGCAAAATGAACATTGTTCCGCACAGACAGGTTCTTTGGGTATTTCTAGCCGACAAAGGTGGCATTGTCCAAGGATAGACCCTCGGTGCCAGCCTAAGTATTGACCTGAATATAATACGTGAGGAGAGAATAGACTCTGGAATCTAAGGCACACAGTTCCAAACATGCTTATGCATTAATTAGCTAAACTGTGGGAAAGAGAAATCCGCGTGGAATACATGCCTCATACACTAGAAATTGCTATTTATTCAAGAGTAGGGATAAAACACAACCTATAAGGGACAAGCAACCGGTCACATGACCTCTAAAGTGTCCAAAATTCGGCGAAAGGAAGGGGAAATTCGTGTAATGGCGACATTCGATGTTTGCTAGGAAAATCACTCTGTTTCGGCGTGTGAGGGAGGCAACAAGTACAGAAATTTCATCAGAGTCCGCGTTCGTGGATAGACGGAGTAACTCACATTAAGTGGTTATCGAACACTCTGTGGTAGCGAATGAGAGAAACTGCACTCGTTACAACGTCATTTAGATGTTACCAAACTCTCTTCTTTTGTTTAATAATCCTCCGGAAATACTACGTTATGCGAAGTAATTCACTACCGACGTTTAGGAACAACGCGTACACCGATACATATAAGTCGTGTCATGCGCGCAGCAACGTGGAAGTCTCAAATCTCGCGCCTAATGTGCGAATAACATCGTCAATAGTGGCGATTGGAGAGGACTAATTATAACAATAAACTTGGTATTCAAAGGTCGTGGTGTCTTATATGTGATAATACCCACACCCTGTCAGGACGCACTCACTCCCTGGAACTCAAAAGCGAGTACTCATGCAGACCTACCCTGAGAAAAACCCCGACCTGTTGGAAACCTCCCATCCGTAGTCCTCACCTATCACATGTCATATCTTATGAGGTGTTGAGTGCCGGAAGGGCTCAACGAGGTGCTCAACGGGCAAGGACCGCCTCAAAACTAACCATTTGTGGTTAAGCAAAAAAGAGTGCATTTATATGCCAGTGCATGTGTTATTTAAATCCTGCGTTAAAACTTTAAAAATGGCAGAATCTAAAAAAGCTCGCTGTCAACCGATGACTGAAGGTCTAGGGAACATTTATATCGGAAACCTAAATTAGCTAAGTTGTACCATTTTTCCGTCATTTTTTCAGTCCCAGGGTGCCTTAAGGAATGCTGTGACCAACATGTTCTAAAGTTTTTAGGAAAAGTGTAGCCGTTTTAGGCAGTTGATTGGGTATAAGAGTTTTTGTGATAGAAGTTTTTAAATTTAAAATATTTGTGTCATATATAAATTGCAATGATAGTTATTTTGAAGAATTAGGTTTCCAAAACCTAACTCATCAGTATATATCTACATCATTGACAAGGAAAGTCAAAGCTTTTAACAGCAATTAAAAATATGATCTGAGATTCCATACACCCAATCTGTTCTACGTTGTTTAATGCAGTAATCACTATGTAAAATTATTGTACACACTACACCCAAAAATGTACCTGAATAACCATTTTAGAAGAGATCTGGTGGAATAAGAATTGATTTGAAAAATCTTTACAAGCTTTAAGTCTAATTGTGCATTGCAAGAAATGATTAAAATGTTGTGTCATCATCATCATCATCATCATCATCATCATTGTATGCCACTTTTACTTTTATTTCTAGTATTGAACTTATTTTTAAAACATGTACAATGTCAGCTCTAGCTAGGACCTAAAGACAGTGAGGCTTGATCTCATATTAGTAAAGCTTCACAACAATAGGTTATTAATCCTCTATAGCACGTCATATATCGCAACACAATTTGGACAAATGGGTTGAGAAAAATAACAAGTTAAAGTGACATTTGCACGGCATTGAGGTATTATTCTGTAGTACATCTGTTATCTACATGTACTTGCCACCGTTTATGAGTAATATTGGTACATTATTTCTGTAATGCTAACAATTTTAAAGGTGATATAACTTTACTAGCGTGACCCACAGAAGTGTTATATGTGACATGAAACCAACACTGTTAAGCATCCTCTTATTGTTCTCAGTTAGGGTGAAGACCTCAATCTTCAGCGTTGGAAAAGATGCTTAACCTAATATATGAGCCATCTGTTACATGCAGTGATGCGAAGCCACATAATTGTTTTGAAAAGTAAATAAAACTACACATTATTTTGCTATATAATCCATTTCTCGTTTCTTTCTGGTGAACACATAAGGGAACAATGGACTGCCAAAAGAAATAATGGTTAGATGTGTGAGCAATTAAATTACTTTCTGTTAACACCAGGTATGCAAAATTTGCCCAGAATGAGAAGAACTTCAGAGGCCATTGCAAGGAAACGCAGGATATGCATGTAATTTGTCTTGGAATTAGCTAAATCATATTGATTTTAATCAAACTTGTTTGCGCGTTTTTAAGAATTTCAAATTTTTTGAAACTCTTTTCGTCATATAAAGCGTAGTTTCAGGTTGGAGCATTTTCTTGAAAATTAGTGTCGCAACCTTGGAAGAATTTAAATATCAAATTCGGTATTTCACCGATATTCGGAGGCCCTCAAAACGTGCACATATTTCTGTTGAGATCCGGGCATTGAAGTTTTGTATGGAATATAACAATTCTCCTATTTACTATATGGGGTAGAGAAATTTAAAAGAGAACACACACACAAAAACAAGTTTCGTAATTTTAAAGTAGTATGAAGACTAGTCAGCAGGCATATGTTAAGGTCCGATATGATTTACATCGGATGTTAAATGAATGAATGGGTGAATGAGTGAATGGGTGAATGAATGAATGCATGAATGAATGAATGAGTGAATGAGTGAATGTGTGAATGAATGAGTGAATGAATGAGTGAATGAATGAGTGAATGAATGAATGAATAAAGTACCAAAGCCACATTTAAGGATACCTGTGACTGAATATTAGAAATCCTAAACTAATAGCGCTAGCTTTTTAAGATTTATACCACAGATGTAACTTAGTGCAAATATAATACAGCCCCAATTTAGTCAATTGCACTTCGATAGTGTGGAAAATATGTTCAAATTTATTTATTTTTGGTTACGTCACCTAAAAACCCCTTGTGACAAAATAATATAAATGTTGGTCTAATTTTTTAACAGCAGGTTTCCAATACATCCATTTTTTTTTAAATCTACCCTAGCATTCTCTGTGTCGCGATAACTCCAGGCTCCAGAAATGTTTAAAGCTGTGAATGACCTTTTTGCCCAAGATTAAAATTTTTTGTGTTTTGAAGAAAAGAAAGTGTATTAAAATGCATCTCACAATAAAACCCAGGGTAATTTCTATTCACTGTGTCTCTATGAACGTGTGTAGTAATGTTCATTAGTCTAACACCAAAACTGCGACGCAAGGAGCGTCTTAAATGACGAAAAATACTGAAATTTTAAATAGCGAGAAAACAAGGATAAATAATTGGAATTCATATTTAACACTAGCATTCATATAACTTTCAAACTGAGTGAGTGAGTGAGTGTGGTGTTTAAGGGCCCGTCGACAACAAGGTCATTTGGGCCCCACTTTCAAACTAAATTACAGCATTATAAATGGCTTACGGATGCTATCTAAGCATTCTTTGAATTCCAAAATATTACCGTATTTTATAGAACAATAAAGTACGTGATTTTTTAAAATCATAATGTAATTTCAGGCGTATATATCCTTAAAATCATGCATACCTATTTCTGATAATCAGTAATATACACTAACTACAGATTACGAAATTAGATAATTTAGTCTTAAACGAGAACCGAGCATCTTGAAGGATTTCGCTTTACTTTTGTTTTATTTTCGCGTTATCTGATGATTAAACATAAGAATATAAAAGATCTTTTGCGGTATTCGAATTCACAATTCCTAAGTTCGAAATTCAAAGTTACATCCCCCCGTGCTTTAGCTCATACTAAATCTGCTTTCGATATCGAAAATTTTGTTTAATATTAAATGGTTAAAGTGAATATAAATGGTTGGAAAACACTCACCTCGCATCTTCCCAATAAAATTGATTTATTTAACCAAGTTCGTTCAAAGGTAGCTGATTCAAATTTGGAATTTCCTATCTGAATTCTTCAAGTCTAAGCTCTAACTCTCAAACTGAACTTTATTTGTAACGTTACTATGCAACATAATACCTATGCAATGAGTATTAAATAAATGGAGGTATATATGTTTCTTAACGGTTGCTAACGCTAATATAGCAAAGAATACTACTACTCAGTTACAACGTTCCAAGAAAACTACTCAGCAGCTTTGCAAGGACATGTTGCTGTATGCGATTAAAACATTAATTTTGTTTTCCAGTTTATATCGAATATTTACAACGCACTAAAACATGTGATAAGTGCACTCGCATGCCAGTCTCTATTCACTCTTGCACAAACTAATCTTATTGTTCTATGTGTTTTACGTAAATCGAATTTCCTCTGTAATATTAAACAGAATGTTTTACTAAAGCTTCTTTGTAATTAAATGAATTAGCTATGTTGCATCACTTTTAAGCGTTTTGAGTGATAGCTAGTATTGTTCTATGGATTCTTTGTACTTGATTCAGTTGAATTACTTATGTTATCGGTGTTGCCAGTTCCATGGCAAGAGGGCGACAGAGATGGAAGATGTATCTATCTCTCTCTCACCGAATCCACCTAGCAGTATCATACAGATGCTGAGATGTACAGGGATACAGGTGCTGACAGAGAAGTTCGTTTCATATTGTGAACATGATTGTTTGAGAACATACTGTGACTTTGTGGGTTCGTGAAATGAAAAGTCCAATTTCACCACTCAAAAATGTTCTTTATTTCCACCGACTTACAGTTAAATACTTGCCAATTACACAAAATTACGTAGTGCACACAATTACGATTCACCAGTTCGTCCGTTACCGTTCCGATGCACGTACACACTAACACTGACTGTCTGTCTCTCTGAAACCCTTTTTATAGGCATCTCGTCATATTCTCGGCGTCTCTGGTATCCAGGCGAATATTCCAGATGATAGAAGAAGGGGAGAGAAACGTCCAGGGACGGGTGACATTCCTTTAGCCACCCTTCAGTTAGTGACAGAGACTAATGGGAGGCGTGGCTCAGCTCCCTCCAGTTTCCTCACAGCTGTGCCGTCATACCTTCCGCTAATTGGGTGACACTGCTCCCTCCTCAAAGCTGGTCGTCCCGAACAGCACCATCGTAGCGGGCTAGTCGATCCAGGTGTACCACCAACATCTTTCCTCGGGGAACCTTCTGGATGCGGTAGACCACGTCGTTAATCCTCTTCACCACCCGGTACGGTCCTTGCCATGGCTGCTGGAGCTTCGGGCAGCGTCCCTTGGTCCGGGTAGGACGGTACAACCAGACCAGGTCACCTTGCTGGAACCCTTGGCTGTTGGCTTGCCTATCATATCTGGTCTTCATGCGGTCGCTCGCCTTCTGGATGTTCTGGCGAGCCATCTCGTGCATGTCGTGGAGGCGGTCCACCAGGTTCTCCACATACTCGGTCACCGGCTGCTTCACCTCCGGAGGGCTTCCGAAAGCCAGGTCACAAGGGAGGCGTAACTCTCGACCGAACATTAAGCTGGCTGGCGTCATCCCAGTTGTGTCGTGTGTGGACGAGCGATAGGCCAGCAAGAACAGTGGCACCTTGACGTCCCAGTCTCGCTGATGGCTGGACACGACCTTCCTCAGGTGTTCCTCTAAGGTCTTGATGTACCTTTCGACCATGCCATCCGATTGGGGATGTAGAGGCGTAGTGCGAGTCTTGTTCACCCCAAGCCTTTGTAGTGCCTCCTTCATTAGGTTGGACTCAAAGTTGGTACCCTGGTCACTGTGTAGCTCTAACGGCACCACAAATCGACAGAACACTTGCTCCACGAGGCAGTCTGTGATTGTCTTTGCCTCTTGGTTTGGGATGGCATACACCTCCGGCCACTTGGTGAAGTAGTCCACGACCACCATTAGGTACTTGTTGCCTCGGTCGGAAACTGGGAACGGTCCAGCAATGTCAACGGCGATCCGTTCGAATGGCGCTCCGACGTTGTACTGCTGCATGCGACCCCGGCTCCTCGTCTGGGGGCCACGACTCGCCGCGCACACGTGACACTGACGGCACCATCTCTCAGCATCTGCTCGGAGCCTCAGCCAGTAGTAGCGCTGCCGTAGTTTGTCAATCGTTCGGTTCGCTCCCAGGTGTCCTCCCGTAGTACCGGCGTGCACTTCCTCCAGGACTTCCGGGACCTTACTCCGGGGAAGTAGCAACTGCTCTCTCTGCGTCTTCCCATCGGGTCATTCCCATACCCGGAACAGCACGCCCTCTCTGGTCTTCAACGAGTCCCATTGGGCCCAGTACGACTTGTAGGTGGCGCTCCTCGGTGCGATGTCCTCCCAGGTTGGTCTCATCCCTGCCTCCACTTCCCTCAAGAGTGGCCCCAAGTCTGCGTCCGCCAGCTGCTCCCTCCTCAGGCCTGCGCTATCCCAGCCTTCAGCAGGCACTGCCACAACTACTCGGACTGCTGCGGCACGCTCCTTCTCCTCCACTCTTGTGCACTGGCCGCACTCTTCTGGACAGGGTCTTCGGGACATGGCGTCTGCGCTACCGTGGCTCTTCCCTCTACGATGTTCCGAGGTGAAGTCGTACTCCTGCAGCCTCTGGACCCAACGTGCTGTCTGGCCTTCCAGGTTCTTAAAGGTCAATAGCCAGGTTAGGGCGGAATGGTCAGTCCTCAGGTGGAATGGCTGACCGTACAGGTACTTGTGGAAGTGCTCCAATGTCTTTACTACCGCCAGTAACTCCCGTCGAGTGACGCAGTAGTTCTTCTCTGCCTTGGATAGCGTCTTGCTGTAATAGGCTATCACCCGCTCATGGCCGTCCTGGATCTGCGACAGGACACCTCCAATGCAATGGTCGCTGGCGTCGGTGTCCACAATGAAGGTGCCACCTGGTTGTGGGAAACCCAAAATTGGAGCACTGCACAGGGTCTCCTTTAGGTGCTGGAAAGCGTTTTCTGCTTCCTCCGTCCATACATAAGGCCGTTGTTCCTCTGTCAGGCGGGTGAGGGGTTTTGCGATGTTGGAGAACCCCTTTATGAAGCGCCTGTAATAACTGCACAGCCCCAGGAAACTGCGCAATTCTTTCTTATCCTTTGGGCGAGGCCAATCTCTCACAGCCTGCGTCTTCTCCGGGTCTGTGGCCACTCCGGTTGCTGAGACTATGTGGCCCAAGTAGTTAACTTCCTTGCGGAAGAGCTGGCACTTCTTCGCGGTCAGCTTCAAGTTGGTCGCTTGCAGTCTCTGTAGCACCTTACTCAGATTCTCGAGGTGATCGTCAAAAGTCTTCCCGACGATGATGATGTCGTCCAGGTATAACAGGCAGGCATCGTAAGTCAGCCCTCTCATCACTGACTCCATGAGGCGCTGGAAGGTAGCTGGTGCATTGCAGAGGCCAAAGGGCATAACCGTGAACTGCCAGAGCCCTTGGCCCGTCGAGAATGCAGTCTTCTCCTTGTCTCTCGGGTCTAGAGCTACCTGCCAGTAGCCCGACTTCAAGTCCAGGGTCGAGAACCACTGTGCACCAGCTAGCGTGTCCAGGGTGTCGTCAATCCGGGGTAAGGGAAAACAGTCCTTCCGGGTGACGGCGTTCAACTTTCTGTAGTCTACGCAGAAGCGCAGCTCGCCGTTCTTCTTTGTCACCAAGACTACATGGGAACAGCAAGGGCTGTCAGACTCTTCAATCACTCCCCTGGATCTCATGTCCTCCAGCATGTCTCGCACCGCCCCTTGCTTCGCCAGCGGAACGCGTCTATGTGGTTGCCGAATAGGCCGGGCGTCTCCGGTGTCGATGCGGTGAAGCACTTTGTCCGTGCGGCCGTAGTCACTATCACCTTGGCTGAAGACGCGCTGATACCGTCTTAGCAGTTGTCGAACCTTCTCCAACTGTTCTGTGGTCAGGTGGTCGGCCGCCCTCTCCACCAAGCCTTCTAGCCGGGGCCCCAGATGTTGCTTCGGCGCCGGCTCTAGTGTCTCGTCGATAGCTGTTACGCTCACCACGGGCTCGCACATTCCCAACTCCGTCTCGGCCTGGACGTCGTGGTCGGCGTCCGTAGGATTTAGCAGTCTCACGGGCACCTCCTCTCGGCACGGCAGCAATGCCCTGGCTACACACAGTCCGTTTACAGGCGTCTTCTGGTCCAGCATCATGTTCCTGGTTCTCTGGCCCTCCAGTCGCGCCGTCACCACCACCTCGCTCCTCGCGGGAACAACCACGTCTTCGTCCAAGACGACCCTGCAAATTCCAAGGCGCTCTTCGGGTTGACGGAGTATAACCTCTTCTCCGTTAAGCCGCAGGACCTTCTTGCCGACGTCGACCGTCGCCTCATGGCTCCTGAGGGCATCCAGTCCCAGGATCACCTCCTCAGCCACCTTCGCGACGAACACCCACAGACGCACGGCACTCCGTCCCAACTTCAGCTCCAGCAGGGCCTCCCTCTCCACGGGCAAGGGTTACCCGTGGAGAGGGAGGCTTGCCCGATGCCGTGACAAGCTGGTATGGCCGGCTTGGCTTCCTTGTCGGCAAACCCTTCGCCACGTCAGGTCTGATGATGGTCACGGACGCCCCGGTGTCCACCAGCACGCGGCACGGCTTTCCTCTTATCCAACCGTCCGCGATGAGGCTGTCATCCATACGCCGGCTGACGGCGCGCAGTGTCACTCGAGGGGATGGTGGTGATGGCGCCGAAGTGCCCCTCTCCACGACGGCCCTTACTCGTTTCCCGGCTGCTCTTCCTGGCGTGGGCAGTCTCTCTGTAGGAGTCCGGGCTGTCCACACCCCCAACACAGGCCACTAGGTGTTCGCCGGCGTCCTTCAGCTGGTCTTCTGTCTCCGGCGTAGCGGACACTCCTCGTTCTCGACGTCGGAATAGATGTTACTTTGGCCGCCTCCATCCTTAATGCCGCTGTCAGCGCCTCGTGTATGGTTTTATATTCGCCGAGCATTAGGCGCTGACGAATCTCCGTGTCCCGTACCCCGTCGACAAAATTGTAGGCGGCTTCCCGGGATACGAACTCCAGTGGCAGGTCAACCAAGGCCTTGCTAGCCAGCTGCTCGATGGCTATGGCGAACTCCTGCAGCGTCTCCCCCGGCTGCTGCGACCTTGCCTTTAGCTGGCTTCGGTATGCTGCGGCTAAGCGGTGGTTCCCGAAGCGATTCTCTAGGGCCTCCCAGATGTCCTTGGGCGCCGCCGTCGTCTGCACCGCGTTTAGGACTTCCGCGGCTCTTCCCTGGAGGCTGGCTATTAACAGTGTGGCCTCCTCCTCCAGTGACCATCCGTTGTGCCTGGCCACTGTGTCGAACTGGCGGCGGAAGACCTCAAACGTTGACGCGCCGTCATACTTGGGAGGTTTGACGCGCGCAGATGTTGTGTCGCGTCCCGGCGGGTCGGCCTTCAAATCCTTCAGCTTCCTGCCGACGACGTCCTCCACCATGGTGTTCAGGGACTTCACGCTGCTGTCGGCTTTCCCTTCCAGGTCGTTAACGCGGCTGGCCAGGTCCTCGACGCGCTCGTCCACTTGGCCCATCCGCTTGCCCAGCTCCGTCACGTCATCCCTCACGCCGGCCAACTGTTCTTCAAATTTGGCGGCGAGAGCCTCGTTCGCCACCTTCATTTCCGCGGTCAGTTCGGCCATCTTTGAGGTCATTGTCGAGGCCAAGTTGTTGTTAGCCGTTTCCGTCTTCGCTGTTAATTCGGCTTTCATTTCTTCCATCTTCCCGGTGATGTTGTCGTTGGCCGTCTTGATTTGTTTCAACTCGGCGGTGATTTTGTCGTTTGCCGCTTCTGTTTTTGCAGCGAGGTTTTCATTTGCCGTCTTCATTTCTGTCAGTTCCGCCTTCATTTCCATCATCTTCTCCAAAATTTTCTCCAATGCCGCGTCCATTGTTGTAATGTTCGGTGATGTTATCTTCCCGCTTCCTGACACCAGTGTGACATTGTGCGTTCGTGAAATGAAAAGTCCAATTTCACCACTCAAAAATGTTCTTTATTTCCACCGACTTACAGTTAAATACTTGCCAATTACACAAAATTACGTAGTGCACACAATCACGATTCACCAGTTCGTCCGTTACCGTTCCGATGCACGTACACACTAACACTGACTGTCTGTCTCTCTGAAACCCTTTTTATAGGCATCTCGTCATATTCTCGGCGTCTCTGGTATCCAGGCGAATATTCCAGATGATAGAAGAAGGGGAGAGAAACGTCCAGGGACGGGTGACATTCCTTTAGCCACCCTTCAGTTAGTGACAGAGACTAATGGGAGGCGTGGCTCAGCTCCCTCCAGTTTCCTCACAGCAGTGCCGTCATACCTTCCGCTAATTGGGTGACACTTTTAAGCGTTTTGAGTGATAGCTAGTATTGTTCTATGGATTCTTTGTACTTGATTCAGTTGAATTACTTATGTTATCGGTGTTGCCAGTTCCATGGCAAGAGGGCGACAGAGATGGAAGATGTATCTCTCTCTCTCACCGAATCCACCTAGCAGTATCATACAGATGCTGAGATGTACAGGGATACAGGTGCTGACAGAGAAGTTCGTTTCATATTGTGAACATGATTGTTTGAGAACATACACAATGACTATTGCATAATCTGAACCTCAAAACCTTGAGCATTTTAACAGTCATTTTACTTAAATTGTGTATTTCTAGGTGTTTACTTAGCAAGTTTCAGCGCCTAAGTGTCTATTTTGACCATTTTAGTGCCTTTTTGCCTGCCTATTTCACAAATTTTTAGTGCCTATAAATCCGGGTTCAAAGGGGCGTGGTTTTTGAGATTCAAGCGCGTGATTTAGCTATGAATTTATTTACTGAAGCTGAGTACTAGGTTTTATGTGGTTTGAAAGCTACTTCTTTCTTCTTAAATTTTGTTTCTTTTTGTAAGTGTCAAGCTGGAGAACAGTTCACTTAAATAGGTATCGTTCATATGCAAACAAAACAAAATGATTCAAATTCCACGAGGCATTAACGGTAGCATTGAGGATGGAGGCGGCCAAGGTGACGGCTACTCCGACTTCGAGAACGAGGAGTGTCCGCTACACCGGAGACAGAAGACCAGCCGAGGGACGCCGGCGAAGACCTAGTGTCCTGTGTTGGGGATGTGGAGAGCCGGGACACCAGGACAGAGGCTGCCCACACCCAGGAGAGCAGCCGGGAAACAAATAAGGGCCGCGGTGGCGAGAGGCACGTCGAGCCATCACCACCATCCCCTCGAGTGACACTGCGCGCTGTCTGCCGGCGGATGGATGACGGTCTCATCGCGGATGGTTGGGTAAGGGGGAAGCTTTGCCACGTGCTGGTGGACACCAGGGCAGCCGTGACCGTCATCAGATCCGACATAGACAAGGGTTTGCCATCCAGGAAACCGAGATGACCATAGCAGCTGATGACGGTACCGGACGAAACCTTACAGGTGCAGAAGGATGTCCTGCTGAAGCTGACCTTGGCACGGAATGTCGTGCCTCTGTGGTTGTTCGTCGCGAAAGTGGCTCAGGATGTGATTCTGGGACTGAATGCCCTCAGGAGCTACCAAGTGACGGTCGACGTTGACAGGAAGGTTCTGCGGCTCAACGGAGAAGAGGTTATACTCCGTCACTTTGAAGAGCGTCCTGGAATCTGCAGGGTCGTCTTGAACGAAGACGTGGTTGACCCCGTGAGGAGCGAGTTAAAGCGTATCTCTCGTGTTCCACCGCGTAGAGGGTCGCGGGTTCGAGTCCCGCCTTGGGCATGGGTGTTTATGTGTATAATGAATATTTGTGAAACTAGGACGACAGAAAATAAAATAAACGGAAATAATGAAAAATCGGTTAAATAAGATAAAAAAGAATGAATATATATACATATATATGTATATATATGGTCGCACATGGTGCGACATAGATATATGCAAGTTTTATGAAAAAAAGATAAAAAAGTAAAAAAGGTGGTGGTGACGGCTCGACTGGAAGGCCAGAGAACCAGGAACATGATGCTGAACTACAAGACGCCCGTACACGGACTATGTGTAGCCAGGGAATTGCTGCCTTGCCGAGAGGAGGTGCACGTGAGACTGCTAAATCCAATAGACACCGATCATGACGTCAGGCCGGGACGGGGTTGGGAACTTGCGAGCCCGTGTTAAGCGTAACAGCAATCGACAAGATACAGGAGCCGGTGCCGACGCAAAACCTTGGGCCCCGGCTAGACTGTTTACTGGAGAGTGCGGCCGACAACCACACTGTAGAACAGCTTCAGAAGTTTCGGACATTCCTGAGACGATACCAGCGCATATTCAGCCTAGGTAACAGTGACTACGGCCGCACGAACAACGTGCTTCACCACAACGACACCGGGGACTTTCGGCCTATTCGGCAACCACCTAGACGCGTTCCACTGGCAAAGCAAGGGGCGCTACGAGACATGCTGGCGGGCATAAGATCCACGGGAGTGATTGAAGAGTCCGACGGCCCTTGGTGTTCCCCTGTGGTCTTGGTTACGAAGAAGAACGGTGAAGAAGAACGCTTCTGCGAAGACTACAGGAAGCTGAACCCCGGCACCCGAAAGGACTGTTTCCCCTTACCCCGGATTGACGATACCCTGGACACGCTAGTCAGTGCAAAATGGTTCTCGGCCCTCGACCTGAAGTCGGGCTACTGGCAGGTAGCTCTATACCCGAGAGACAAGGCAAAGACGGCATTCTCGACAGGCCAAGTGCTCTGTCAGATCACAGTTATGTCCTTTGGCCTCTGAAACGCACCAGCTACCTTCCAACGCCTCATGGAGTCAGTGTTTTGAAAGCTGACTTACGATGTCAGCCTGCTATACCTGGATGAAATCATAATGGTCGGAAAGACCTTTGAATACCATCTCGAGAATCTGAGTAAGGTGCTACAGAGACTGCAGGCGACGAACTTGAAGCTGAATGCCAAGAAGTGCCAGCTCTTCCGCAAGGAAGTCAACTACTTGGGCCACATTTTCTCAGCAGCCGGAGTGGCCACAGACCCAGAGAAGACACAGGCTGTGAGAGATTGGCTTCGCCTAACGGAAAAGAAAGAGTTGTGCAATTTCCTGGGGCTATGCAGTTATTACCGACGCTTCATATAAGGGTTCTCCAACATCGCCAAGCCCTCACCCGCCTGACAGAAGAACACCGACCATATGTGCGGATGGACAACGCTAAAGGCGCTTTCCAGTACCTGAAGAAGACCCTGTGCAGTGCTCCAATTTTAGGAATTCCAGAACCAGGTGGCGCCTTCGTTGTAGACACCGACGCGAGCGACTACTCTTTTGGAGGCGTGGTATCCCAGGTCCAGGAGGGCCACGAGCGGGTGATAGCCCCCTACAGCAAGACGCTATCCAAGGCAGAAAAGAACTACTGCGTCACACGGCGAGAATTATTGGCGGTAGTAAAGACCTTGGAGCACTTCCACAAGTACCTGTACGGTCAGCAGTTCTACTTGAGGACTGAACATTCCGCCCTAAACTGGCTATTGAGCTTTAAGAACCTGAAAGGCCAGACAGCTCGTTGGATCCAGAGACTGCAGGGGCACGACTTCACCTCGGAACATCGTAGAGGGAAGATCCACGTTAACGCAGACGCTATGTCCCGAACATCCTGTCCAGAAGTGTCCGGCCAGTGCACAAGAGTGGAAGAGAAGGGGCGTGCCGCAGCAGTCCTAGTAGTTACGGCAGTCCCTGCGGATATCAGGGATATCGCAGGCCTGAGGAGGGAGCAGCTGGCGGACGCAGACTTGGGGTCACTCTTGAGGGAAATAGAGGCAGTGACCAGACCGACCTGGGAGGACATTGCACCGAGAAGCGCCACATACAATTTGCACTGGGCCTAATGGTACTTGCTGAAGATCAGAGAGGGAGTGCTGTTCCGGCTATGGGAATCACCCGATGGGAAGACCCAGAGAGAACAGTTGGTACTTCCCTGGAATAAGGTCCCGGAGGTCTTGGAGGAAGTGCTCGCCGGTACTTCAGGAGGACACTTGAGTGCGAACCGAATGATTGACAAATTCTAGCAGCGCTACTACTGGCTGAGGCTCCGAGCAGACGCTTAGAGGTGGTTTCGTCGATGTCATGTGTGCGCGGCGAGTCGCGGCCCCCAAATTAGGAGCCGGGGTCGCATGCAGCATTATAAGGTCGGAGCGCCATTCGAACGTATCACTGTCGACATAGCTGGATCATTATCAGTGTCCGACCAAAGCAAACAGGTACCTAATGGTGGTCGTGGACAACTTCACCAAGTGGCCGGAGTTGCATGCCATTCCGAACCAAGAGCAAAGACAATCACGCACTGCCCCCTGCAGAAAGTGTTGTGTCGATTTGGGGTGCCATTGGAGCTCCACAGCGACCAGGGCAGCAATTTTGAGTCCAACCTAATGAAGGAGGCACTAGAAAGGCTTGGGGTTAACAAGACCCGCACAACACCTCTTACATCCCCAGTCGGATGGCATGGTCGAAAGGTACATCAAGACCTTAGAAGAACACCTGAGGGAGGTCGTGGCCAGCCATCAGCGAGACCAGGACGTCAAGATCCCACTGTTCTTGCTGGCCTACCACTCGTCAACACACGACACCACGGGGATGACGCCAGCCAGCTTAATGCTTGGCAGAGAGTTATACCTCCCTTGTGACCACTTTTACAAATAAGCACTACGGAGGCGAAACAGCCAGTGACCGAGTATGTGGAGAACCAGGTAGTCCAACTCCACGATATGCAAGAGATGGCTCGCCAGAACATCCAGAAGGCCAGCGACCGCAAGAAGACCCGATACGACAGGCAAGTCAACAGACAAGGTTTCCAGCAAGGTGACCTGGTCTAATTGCACCGTCCTACTCGGACCAAGGGACGCTGCACGCTGTTTCAGCAGCCATGGCATGGACCGTAACCGGGTGGTGAAGAGGATTAACGATGTGGTCTTCCGCACCCAGAAGGTGTTCCGAGGTAAGATGTTGATGGTACACCTGGATCACCTGGACCATTACGATGGTGCTGTTAGGGACGACCAGCTTTGAAGGGGGAGCAGTGTCACCTAATTATCGCAAGGCATGGCCAAGTGGAGCATGGTAGGGACCAGGAGGCGTTTAGGCCACGCTCACCCATTTATCTAGTAGCACAAACATAGGGGATGGTTAGGAAAGTGTCACTAAGCATTGTGCCGTCTCTTTCCTCCCCCCATTTCGTCTGGAATAATCGGTATGATTTGTTGGGCCGCGAAGCTTCCAGAAACAGCGATCTGGCTAAATAAGGGCTGCAGTGGATGAGTCGGTTCAGTTTTGGACGTGCAGCCGTGAAGAGCGCAGTGCTAGCGAACGGACTGGAAGACTGTGTACGTATATCAGAGAAGTTGTACGTAATTGTGAGTGTGGAGTGTACGTGTGAGGGTCGAACTGGTGGACTGTTATTGTTTGCGCTGCGTAATTCTATGTAATCAGCAAGTGTTCCAACTGTAATTCGGTGGAAATAAATAACATTTTGAGCTTGTACAATTAGACTTTTAATTTCGCGAACCCGCAACGTCACAATATGTAGAAATAATGCAAGAGTAAATAAATGCAATAAGTTAGTTTGTGCTGGATACCAGTGCGTGTATGAATAAGTTTGTTATTAGAAATTTCAATAGGTTATTATTTTTGGAGTAGTTGTAGAGATGCAGCAGGCAACCAGTTGCGAGTGCTGGATACCAGTATTACGAGGCGTGTCCATAAAATAAGGTCTCCAAGGCGCTGGAGCCGTGAGGAATGCTATTACGCGAGATACGGCAACACTGGCGTGTAGCTTGGTTTCACCCCTTCAAATCCTGATCACAACGAACCCGTTGCAGCCCGAGTCTTGGTTGCGCGGCCGTTTTCGAAGGAGCTTCCTATCACTTCCGGCGCCAAGTGCGAGTTGCGTGCAGTGATTCGTTATTGAGTGCCAAAGGCACTACCGCCACTGAAATTCATCGTCAGTTATGCGAAGGCTATGGGTCACAGTGTATGGACGTCAAAAACGTGCAAAAGTTGGTCAGAGAGTTCAAAGACGGACGTACAGACCTCCATGACGAACAAAGTTCTGGTCGGCCTTCAGTTTTAGCCGAAACAATTGCAAAAGTGGAGCAAGAAATGCTTAAAGAGCTATGCCAACTTATCCCTGAAGACAGTAAGACTACGATTGACAAGATTTTGACCGAAAATTTGCATTATCGCGAGGCGCGCGCGCGCGCGTGTGTGTGTGTGTGTGTGTGTGTGTGTGTGTGTGTGTGTGTGTGTGTGTGTGTGTGTGTGTTTGTGTGTGTGAGGTGCATTGCTCACCAAAGACTACAAACGGCCCAGATCGGATGGGACATCCTCAGCCATCCCTCCTACAGTCCAGACTTAGCACCTAGAGATTGTAATTTATTTCCTGAGTTGAAGTCACACCTGGCTGGAACATATTTCCAGACCGACGATGATTTGAAAAACGAGGTTGAGCGCTACCTGCGCAACTTGGTGGGAAAGTGCTATGACAAGGGTGTATAAAAACTGCCACAGCGCATGCAAAAGTGCATCGATCGCAATGGTGATTACGTTGAAAAATAGCTGAAAGTTCTGACTTTCCATCAATGTAACATTCTTTGACAAACATGTTTTCTATAATAAATAAAATTTGACACTTTATATTGCGGACGCGCCTCGTATTATTTGTACTTTCTAGTTTTTGTAATTCCATTTTACTTTTGCTTATACTTTTGGACTATTTATGGTCTAAACCTCCATTATTTTCTTTGTTTATTTTTCTTCTAGTTTTGATTTTTTGCAGTAGTTTGTAGTGAAAATCTGTAAAATGATTATATATAAGTGTAAGAGAGCTTGGAACGATATTCAAATTTTGTTATATCTATTTTCCAGATTAGAGTTAGAAGGCTCCATTTCACAAAAATAATTATTTAATTTATATGATGCCTACAAAAGCTCAAAAGACCTGTATTTTCAAACACCATCGCAATAACCGTAACATTACCAACATACATTACATGGACTCCAAATAACAAATGGATAGCCAATTCATAGAGTACACATTGATCTCTCATAATCAAGTATGGTGTGTTTTTTCTTTGGACCTTCTTTAATTTTCTCAGCAGATCTGTGTATTGTGCTTATTGAGTTCAGCAAGGTTTATATTGACGTCACTTTAGCTGCTATTATTTCTTAACAATAAGATGTTTGCTATAAATAGCGACGAAGTGCCACGTAGGGTCACTTTGCACACACCATAAGAAAATCTTTGGATCCTGACTTGTTCAACAACGCTTTAAATAGTATTTTGTTGACATTATTACTCTTATTATTTGTCTTGGTGTTCTGAAGAGGCTTCAACATACCTTTTAAGTGTCTTGTTAATGTTTTCAAATAATTGCAAAATAAAAAAGTAAAGGCTATTGGGAACCTAGAAACCAAAGCTAAAGTTGTGTGTATTGTGACTTTGTGGGTTCGTGTAAGCCTTCTAGCCGGGGCCCCAGATGTTGCGTCGGCACCAGCTCCTGAGTTTCGTCGATTACTGTTACGCTTACCGCGGGCTCGGACGTTCCAAAATCCGTCCCGGCCTGGGCGTCGTGATCTGTGTCCTTTGGATTTAGCAGTCTCACTGGCACCTCCTCTTGGCACGGCAGCAGTGCCCTGGATACACACAGTCCGTGTACAGGTGTCTTCTGGTCCAGCATCATGTTCTGGTTCTCTGGCCTTCCAGTCGTACCGTCACCACCACCCCGCTCCTCGCGGGGACAACCACGTCTACGTTCAAGATGACCCTGCAGATTCCAAGGCGCTCTTCCGGTTGACGGAGTATAACCTCTTCTCCGTTGAGCCGCACGAATTTCCTGCCGACGTCCACCGTCGCCTCGTGGCTCCTGAGGTCATCCCGTCCCAGAATCACCTCCTCAGCCACCTTCGCGACGAACACCCACAGAGCACGGCACTTCATCCCAAGGTTAGCTCGAGCAGGGCCTCCTTCTCCACAGGCAAGGTGTCGCCCGATGCCGTGACAAGCTGGTATGGACGGCTCGGCTTCCTTGTCGGCAAACCCTTCGCCACGTCAGGTCTGATAATAGTCACGGCAGCCCCGGTCTCCACCAGCACGCGGCACACCTTCCCTCTAACCCAACCGTCCGCGATGAGACTGTCATCCATACGCCGGCTGACGGCGCGCAGTGTCACTCGAGGGGATGGTCGTGATGGCGCTGACGTGCCCCTCTCCACGACGGCCCTTACTTGTTTTCCGGCTGCTCTTCCTGCTGTGGGCAGTCTCTCTCCAGGTGTCCGGGCTGTCCACACCCCCAACACAGACCATTAGGTCTTCCCGGCGTCCCTCGGCTGGTCTTCTGTCTCCGGCGTAGCGGACACTCCTCGTTCTTGACGTCGGGATAGCTGTTACTTTGGCCGCCTCCATCCTTAATGCTGCCGTTAACACCTCGTGGATGGTTTTATAATCGCCGAGCATTAGGCGCTGACGAACCTCCGTGTCTCGTACCCCGTCAACGAATGTGTAGACAGACTCCCGGGATACGAGCTCTTGTGGGAGGTCGACTAGGGCCCTGCTAGCCAGTTGTTCAACTGCCAGTGCGAACTCCTGCAGCGTCTCCCCTGGCTGCTCTGACCTTGCCTTCAGCTGGCTGCGTTACGCTTCGGCTAAGCGGTTGTTTCCAAAACGGTACTCCAGGGCCTCCCAGATGTCCTTGGGCTCCGCCGCTGTCTGTACCGCGTTCAGGACTTCCGCGGCCCGTCCCTGGTGGCTGGCTATTAACTGCGTGGCCTGTTCCTCAGGTGACCATTTGTTGTGCTTGGCCACTGCGTCGAACTGGTGGCGCAAGACTTGGAAAGTTGGCGCCGTCGTATTTAGGCGGTTTGACGAGCGCAGATGTTGTTACGCGTCCCAGCGCGTCGACCTTCAAGTCCTTCAAACTCCTGCCGACGACGTCCTCCACCATGGGGTTCAGGGACTTGACGCTGCTGTCGGCCTTTCCTCCCAGGTTGTTTACGTGGTTAACGAGGTCTTCGACGTCTTCCACCAAGTCGTTCAGGGACTTGGCGTTACTTTCGGCCTTTTCCTCTTGGTCATTGAAGCGGTTCGTCAGGTCTTCGAAGCGCTCGTCCACTTGGCCCATCCGCTTGCCCAGCTCCATCACGTAACTCCTCACGCCGGCCAATTGTTCTTCGAATTTGGCAGCGACAGCCTCGTTCGCCACCTTCATTTCCATGGTCAGTTCGGCCATCTTTGCGGTCATTGTCGTGGCCAAGTTGTTGTTTGCAGCTTCCGCTTTGGCAGCGAGGTTGTCATTCGCCGTTCAGTTCCGCTGCCAGGTTGTCGTTTGCCTTCTCCAACTTTTCTAAAATCAGTGCCAATGTAGCCTCCATCGCTGAAATATCCCACTTCTGACTCCAGTTGTGACCTTGTGGGATCGTGAAATTAAAAGTCCAATTGTAAAAACTCAAAATGTTCTTTATTTCCACGGATTTTACAGTTGGAACACTTGCCGATTACACAGAATTACATAATGCACACAATTACAATTCGTCAGTTTGTCAGTCCCAGATAAACTCTACACTCACAATTAGGTACAACTCCTCTGATGCACGTACACAGTCTTCCGGTCCCTTCACTCACTCGGCGCTCCTCACGGCTGTTCGCCAAGAACCAACTGACTCGTCCACTGCAGGCCTTATATAGGGAAGATCGCCGTTTCTAGAAAGTTCGCGGCTCGCACAATTATCCCGATATTTCCAGACGTCTTTCGGGAGGGGAAAGGGACAGTATAGGGCTCGTGCCACTCTTCTAATCAACCCCCTCAGTTAGTTACAAGAGATGAATGGGTTGGCGTGGCCTAAATGCTTCCCGCCTGGCCCTTCTTCCGGCCGGTTCTATTGGGAATTCCGACGTTCGGGTGACAGTATAAACCGCCAAGCTGCAGGCAACGCCGGGTAATTAATAATGGCATTGATTTCTAATGGTCTTTTCACCTAGCTTGCTTCCGGAGAACAACTTAAGCATATTCGTCGCCAGGAAAGCTTCAGGTTTTATTACTGAAATAAGTTTCTATAGAGTACCAGATACAACAGGTGTTAATGCAACACTAGTTGATGAAAGTAGGGTATAATGGAATACCATTTATGTTTCAAAAAGTATTTTAAGTAAACAGTTTTTTAAATAAAATTTTCCAAATCATCATGACTAAATATTCTAGCTGATTAAGGTGAACCTTCACCTGTAAAAGAAGCTGCTATTCATTTTGTTGTTAAAAAATACGGATTTGAAAATGTTACAAATTGAGGTTAATATGAAATAGTCGAGTATTATGAACAGTTGGTATGAAACACTGAACAACTTTTCCATAAAACGTAAACTATTATTGGTTTTAATAAACCAATCATGTATAAGCAAATAATCAGGTTTGCTTTATTTCAAAAATTTAACCTTTTGAAAAATATACTTCGGATTTAAAATAGGCAACATTTCTCTCTCTCTCTCTCTCTCTCTCTCTCTCTCTCTCTCTCTCTCTCTAATAACAATTGATTTGCCAGTAATATTTTACTTGAAACTCATTTGAAACCTTATTTTTATTCAGTATATTTTGTATGGTCATATTGTCACAAGTGATTGTTTTGTTTAGTATAAATAGTGTTGTAAGTAATAATTTGACTATGGTGGTGCGTGTGACGTCACGTCACATGACTTCTTCTGCTTCTGATGAAGCATGCAAGCGCGTTCACTCTCTTTTGTGTGCCAGCTTTGGTTAAAGGCGGACCTAGGCCCGCTCTATGCAAGGTATGTAACCGATCCTGTATTTCCTATTATTGTAATAAACCTTTCATGTCTAAATTGTAGTTTCTGTATTTTTAATATAATTTAACCATTATACAGAAAATGCCAACCTTTCCTGAGTATGCCACCTCTGAATTATTAGCCCCTGAGGAGCGACCTGGCCACGTGGCACCCTATCTTTACCATCATGGCCAGGTAGTCAAAATATGGAGCATTGATATAAAATCGGGTATTACAAATACCTGGTATTCCATAATACCGAACACGGCATCTTAGACAATGAACCTTTAAAGAATTGGACAAAACATTGCCAGCTAAAAGCGACCACAATATAACAAAGTACAATTTTTGTGTAAATTACGCTTAACATTAATGTCCAAGTCACGTGGGTACTACTGGGTTAAAATTCTTGAAAATTTGCCTTAAAAACTTTTGAATATCTGAAAAGTGCCTTCATTCTGTAGCGAGTGAAGTGACAGTAACTGGTCAAGTCTCACTGAAGTGCCTCATGGGTGTCTTTCTTCACTCTTTCAGGTCACTCCCACGTGATATTAGCAGCAAACAGAGCCGAAATCTTGGTATTCCATATTTCACGACTACTACATAATTCCCTCCTTTCCTCTATATATTGTCTCCGATCGTATTGTTGGTTGCTGCCGCGGCCGCAAGCCGCATCCGGCACGTGGGCGAGAGCTGAACGCTTGCCGAGAGAAGGGACAGATATCTGGATAGTTCCATGCTTCCCTTGCCGCCGCGAAAGACCTGGCACTGACGGCGGCATTCTAGAACAATGACTGGAAGGTATATATAAGCGGCAAAGTGTGAGGACAGTCAGGTGCTAATGAGTTGTTCGTTGTGTTTGCTGATGTGCAGTAATCGTGAGTGTAATGATGATTATAATATTATAATTATAATGACTATAATACATTTGGAAGGTGCCGCGGTGAATTCTTTTGTTTAGGTGGCGCTGAGAACGAGACGACCTTAAAGACTACGTCTGTGTATGTTACGTCACTTTGCTGCTGTATGGGGTGTACAAAGTTATTGCCTACTGCTATAAAGAGCACTTTAAATTTCTGCTAAAAGGACTTTTAATTCCACGCACCCACACAGTCACAATATCCTGGTTACACAACAACGATTGAATGAATGGTGACCAAATTGCATTGGTTACACTACGTGTTTCTGACCTCAGCCCCAGTCGGTTGAGCACACTAATAGGCAAGTGAGAGAAGGGTTAGCTTGGATGAGAACAGGAACACTATTTCTAAGTGGGATAAGAGGTAGGGAAAAGGGAATTTGTGAATTTTGTAAGCGAAAGGAAGGACAGGACAGTATGTAACAGAATGCGGGGATGTTGCAATATGGAGAAAAAAGGTTTAGGTGCAGAAATGGAAGATATTAGAGAAGAGGATAGTAGCTATGAAAATGTTAATGTGGGGGAGGAAAAGAAGGTAAGAAGTCTTGGTTAGTTCTTGCAGAAACTAAAAGACAAATGGGCAAGAAATGTAAAGAATATAAGAAAGGAAGAAAAGGGGGAAGAAAGGGGCTAATTAAGTAACAAGGAGTTATGGAGGTTAAAAACTACCTGGCAGAGGAGAAGACAAGTGTGTCGTGTAAGCCAAGGTAGCAACAAGGTAAAGACAAATAAATATAGCCAGAAGTTGTAAATTGTACAATTTTGGAACATGCACAATTAAAATCTAATCTAACTATTGTGATATTGGTCAGGGCTTTAGTCAAAACCAACACTTTAACTGTCTTAAATATTAATCTTTAAATTTCTCGCAAGAAACGGAAGGCTATTTGGGCGACTTCAACCCTAATTTGAAACTTCTATGGAAAAATTATTAATCGACTGGACACCTTCAGCTATTCTACAAATAAGGTTGAATATTCTGGGTACCAGAATGACGTATTATAGATGCATTTTACTTTCTTTTTTTAACCACTTTTTCGAAATTAAGGTCCTAAGTCTGTTTCTAACATCCGGCCTGGAGGACTTGATCGCAGTAAACTGGAGAAGAATTGTTAACCACTGCATATATACATTGACCTCACAGTTGACGAGGAATTTGAATTTTGTGCAGAAAATTTGGCATTTGAATACCTTAGTGCTGGGGAAGCTGTGGTGCGAGGCACAGGTGCTTCCGATGACCCATCAGTTCTCACAAATGTTAGAACGGGCAATAAGGCTCAGTACTACAAGATAGCCCGACCACAGTTGCGGAGGGACATAAGTAGTGGCGGATGGAATTTGGTGGATGTGCAAGTGAAGTGTCGTGCCCTGTTATTGCGTTCTCTCCTGACAGCCATCAATAGCCAAGGTAGCCAGCAGGATATACTGTTCAGCAAACAGGTGAATGGCACACATATGGTAGCTCCTGCAGCCTTTCGGCAGGTGCGAAGGGATTATGAGAGATTTTGCCTTTAATTGCAAGGACAACAACGACGTTAACATCCAAAATCATGTATAGAAAATGAGTAGTTGTCAAACATTTTTATGATTACTCACTCAGATGAGATGTTCTTCATATCCCCAAAAGCGCTTTTCGATCAGGTTTTGATCATCTTCAGTGTGTGTTGACCAGCTACTGAGGTGGAGAAGTGCCGAACCTTCCAAGAAACTTCTGCTCCTGTGACTGTCATTTGGTTATCTCCTGATTTGTGCTGCCAACTTCTGGGACTGGAACACTGTGGCCGGACACAGGTGGCTGATGGTCATCTGTGGTGTTGACTGGTTGTAACTGTTTTACCTCTGGATGTGGGTTAATTGAACTGTCGACCTGTGGTGGCGGATGAAATTCCATTTTTTCTTTTTCCCCCTCGTTCTCTGGACCAATATTTAAGTTACTGGTTGTTTTTGAGAGATGTGCTTCCTCACTCATATGTTCCTGAAGTAAACTAGATTGGTTGACATATGGGTTAATTTCAACTGGGTCTAAGTTCTTTAAATTTGTTTCAACGACATCAATGTTGGATTTTTTAACTTTTTTAATAATTTGTAAAACACTGTTTAATGGTGGTATCTCAAAATTCAAAAGGTTTTTTGTTTCACTATTTAGGATATAAATTTTTTCCCAAATATCTAATTCATTAACTGTTTGTACATGTTTCAATAGTTGTATACTTTGGCCAATTTCATGGTTGTGTTTCCAGAAATGGTTGGCAACTGCAGACTTTTCTATTTGTTTAAGTTTTATATTCCTCAGGTGTTCCGTTTGACGGGTTTTTAAATTTCTCTTAATTCTTCCAATATAATATGCTTCACAATTGTCACATGGTATTTTATATATTCCAGATAATTTCAATTTATCAATAGTGTTGCTTAAAGGTTTTTTGAGCAGATTCTTAAGGTTGAAATTATTCTTTGGGGCTAATTTTATATTATAATTATGAAAAATTCTTTTAAATTTGTTGAATGCCCAAGGATGATAGGTAAACTTCTTGTAGATAACAGTATTTTCTGGTTTCTTTAAAGTAGTAAATGAACTTATGTGGTTTTTGTATATATGTTCATTAATTATTTTAAATATAGTTGATTCTTTAAAGCCATTGATCTTTGCAACATGCAAGATGTGTTGGTATTCTAATTGATATTCCTGTTCAAGCATAGGTACATTTATAAGTCTGTGGATTAAACAATGGAATACTGCAAGTTGATGTGATGTTGGATTATAGTTATTAGCTTTGATGTAATTGTCCACATGTGTATTTTTCCTATGAATACCAAAATTCAATTTATTATGGTACTTGGAAATTTTTAAATCCAAAAAAGGTAAGAGTCCTTGATCTTCTATTTCCATTGTAAATTTGATAGATTCATCTTGACTGTTGAGAATTTCTAAGGCTTCATTAATTTTATCTTTGGGTATGATGGAGAAAATATCATCAACATATCTGTACCATACTTTAAATATATCTGAGTGAGTAGATGTTACTTGAATTTCTAAGTTGCTCATATATAAGTCAGCTAAGAATGGAGATAATGGATTACCCATAGCTAAACCATGTGTTTGAGTGTATAATCTTCCATTAAATGTGAAGGTATTCTGGTCAATACAACTGGTAGTACAAGTTAGTAGATCATGAATCTCAGCTTCATTAATATTAATTGAAGTAAGCCATTCTTGTAATAATGGAGAAATCTTCCCAGTTGGGACGTTTGTGAACAAAGAAGTGACATCAAAAGATACTAATAGGTCACTATCATTGATAGTAATGTTTTTAATATATTCAATAAGTTCAAGAGAATTCTTAATGCTTCTACTTTCAAATTTTTCCAAAGATGAAAACTTTTTTGAAACCCATTTTGCCAATAAGTAACATGGCGAACCTATGTTGTTGATAATAGGTCGCATACTGTTATCTTTTTTGTGAGTTTTTGGAAGACAGTAAATCCGTGGTAGTGTTGGATTACTGACTTTTAATCTTTTTTTAAGAGCTAAATCAAAACAATTAGCTTCATTAATAACTTTGTTAATAATTCTTATGTTGGCTTGTAATGGGTTTTTTTGTGTTTCTGAGTAATCAGACTTTTTAAGAAGTTGCATGACTCTGTCTTCATAATCATTTTTGTTGAGTAAAACAATTTGATTTCCTTTATCTGCTTTTACAAATGTAATGGATTTATTATTTAAGTGTTTGATAATCTTCAATGCTGGAAAAGTGTATTTACCATGTTTTAATTTTTGAAGAACTTTTGAACTGGTTGTTTTTGAGAGATGTGCTTCCTCACTCATATGTTCCTGAAGTAAACAAGATTGGTTGACATATGGGTTAATTTCAACTGGGTCTAAGTTCTTTAATTTTGTTTCAACGACATCAATGTTGGATTTTTTAACTTTTTTAATAAGTTGTAAAACACTGTTTAATGGTGGTATCTCAAAATTCAAAAGGTTTTTTGTTTCACTATTTAGGATATAAATTTTTTCCCAAATATCTAATTCATTAACTGTTTGTACATGTTTCAATAGTTGTATACTTTGGCCAATTTCATGGTTGTGTTTCCAGAAATGGTTGGCAACTGCAGACTTTTCTATTTGTTTAAGTTTTATATTCCTCAGGTGTTCCGTTTGACGGGTTTTTAAATTTCTCTTAGTTCTTCCAATATAATATGCTTCACAATTGTCACATGGTATTTTATATATTCCAGATAATTTCAATTTATCAATAGTGTTGCTTAAAGGTTTTTTGAGCAGATTCTTAAGGTTGAAATTATTCTTTGGGGCTAATTTTATATTATAATTATGAAAAATTCTTTTAAATTTGTTGAATGCCCAAGGATGATAGGTAAACTTCTTGTAGATAACAGTATTTTCTGGTTTCTTTAAAGTAGTAAATGAACTTATGTGGTTTTTGTATATATGTTCATTAATTATTTTAAATATAGTTGATTCTTTAAAGCCATTGATCTTTTCAACATGCAAGATGTGTTGGTATTCTAATTGATATTCCTGTTCAAGCATAGGTACATTTATAAGTCTGTGGATTAAACAATGGAATACTGCAAGTTGATGTGATGTTGGATTATAGTTATTAGCTTTGATGTAATTGTCCACATGTGTATTTTTCCTATGAATACCAAAATTCAATTTATTATGGTACTTGGAAATTTTTAAATCCAAAAAAGGTAAGAGTCCTTGATATTCTATTTCCATTGTAAATTTGATAGATTCATCTTGACTGTTGAGAATTTCTAAGGCTTCATTAATTTTATCTTTGGGTATGATGGAGAAAATATCATCAACATATCTGTACCATACTTTAAATATATCTGAGTGAGTAGATGTTACTTGAATTTCTAAGTTGCTCATATATAAGTCAGCTAAGAATGGAGATAATGGATTACCCATAGCTAAACCATGTGTTTGAGTGTATAATCTTCCATTAAATGTGAAGGTATTCTGGTCAATACAACTGGTAGTACAAGTTAGTAGATCATGAATCTCAGCTTCATTAATATTAATTGAAGTAAGCCATTCTTGTAATAATGAAGAAATCTTCCCAGTTGGGACGTTTGTGAACAAAGAAGTGACATCAAAAGTTACTAATAGGTCACTATCATTGATAGTAATGTTTTTAATATATTCAATAAGTTCAAGAGAATTCGTAATGCTTCTACTTTCAAATTTTTCCAAAGATGAAAACTTCTTTGAAACCCATTTTGCCAATAAGTAACATGGCGAACCTATGTTGTTGATAATAGGTCGCATACTGTTATATTTTTTGTGAGTTTTTGGAAGACAGTAAATCCGTGGTAGTGTTGGATTACTGACTTTTAATCTTTTTTTAAGAGCTAAATCAAAACAATTAGCTTCATTAATAACTTTGTTAATAATTCTTATGTTGGCTTGTAATGGGTTTTTTTGTGTTTCTGAGTAATCAGACTTTTTAAGGAGGTGCATGACTCTGTCTTCATAATCATTTTTGTTGAGTAAAACAATTTGATTTCCTTTATCTGCTTTTACAAATGTAATGGATTTATTATTTAAGTGTTTGATAATCTTCAATGCTGGAAAAGTGTATTTACCATGTTTTAATTTTTGAAGAACTTTTGTACATTGAGATCTATCATTATCTCTTTCTTGCACAGGAACAGTTTTAATACTTAATTCAATATCTGCTACAAATTCTTTTATATCTTCAGAGAAGGCAACACAGGTTTTCAACCCTTTATTTAACAAATTTAATTCTTCATTGCTGAGAGGTTGATCAGATAAATTAATTACTGCTTTATTGTTATTCTTGATTTTTGGAATATAAGATGGCTGACCTTTTAATATGAACAACTTATGTTTTAAACGTGTATGTTTAATTTTCATCATTTTATTTAAATGAACATAGAGTAGATTTTCAAAATTATTCCAAAGTGCAGGCCCCAAAGTCTGAGTTAATTCCATGTGAAGTTGATAAAGTTGCATGTTAATTTGATTAAGCTTTTTGTAATGTAGAAATTTTTCTGTTTTAATTACCATTTTTTCCGCCATTTTTTGTTGGGTACAGCTCTTCCTGTTTTTTATATATTTTCTTACAAAAACTGGAGTGACGTTATTAATTAAACATAGGTTAAGAAAGCGAATATCTGCTAAAGTATATCTCTTCTTAATTTGTAAGGTTTCATAAAATTTCAACTTTCTTTTATAGAAATGGTGTTGAGAGTTAAAATTTGTAGTCTCCATGTTCTAATAGTTGTAATAAGTATGGTAACAGAATTACTTGTAAGCCATCTAGCTTATATATTTTTTTAAAGAAGACATAGTCAAGTTATTAAAAGTGAGATATTTCTTGTATAGAAAATGAGTAGTTGTCAAAAATTTTTATGATTACTCACTCAGATGAGATGTTCTTCATATCCCCAAAAGCGCTTTTCGATCAGGTTTTGATCATCTTCAGTGTGTGTTGACCAGCTACTGAGGTGGAGACGAGCCGAAACTTCCAAGAAACTTCTGCTCCTGTGACTGTCATTTGGTTATCTCCTGATTTGTGCTGCCAACTTCTGGGACTGGAACACTGTGGCCGGACACAGGTGGCTGATGGTCATCTGTGGTGTTGACTGGTTGTACCTGTTTTACCTCTGGATGTGGGTTAATTGAACTGTTGACCTGTGGTGGCGGATGAAATTCCATTTTTTCTTTTTCCCCCTCGTTCTCTGGACCAATATTTAAGTTACTGGTTGTTTTTGAGAGATGTGCTTCCTCACTCATATGTTCCTGAAGTAAACTAGATTGGTTGACATATGGGTTAATTTCAACTGGGTCTAATTTCTTTAATTTTGTTTCAACGACATCAATGTTGGATTTTTTAACTTTGTTAATAAGTTGTAAAACACTGTTTAATGGTGGTATCTCAAAATTCAAAAGGTTTTTTGTTTCACTATTTAGGATATAAATTTTTTCCCAAATATCTAATTCATTAACTGTTTGTACATGTTTCAATAGTTGTATACTTTGGCCAATTTCATGGTTGTGTTTCCAGAAATGGTTGGCAACTGCAGACTTTTCTATTTGTTTAAGTTTTATATTCCTCAGGTGTTCCGTTTGACGGGTTTTTAAATTTCTCTTAGTTCTTCCAATATAATATGCTTCACAATTGTCACATGGTATTTTATATATTCCAGATAATTTCAATTTATCAATAGTGTTGCTTAAAGGTTTTTTGAGCAGATTCTTAAGGTTGAAATTATTCTTTGGGGCTAATTTTATATTATAATTATGAAAAATTCTTTTAAATTTGTTGAATGCCCAAGGATGATAGGTAAACTTCTTGTAGATAACAGTATTTTCTGGTTTCTTTAAAGTAGTAAATGAACTTATGTGGTTTTTGTATATATGTTCATTAATTATTTTAAATATAGTTGATTCTTTAAAGCCATTGATCTTTGCAACATGCAAGATGTGTTGGTATTCTAATTGATATTCCTGTTCAAGCATAGGTACATTTATAAGTCTGTGGATTAAACAATGGAATACTGCAAGTTGATGTGATGTTGGATTATAGTTATTAGCTTTGATGTAATTGTCCACATGTGTATTTTTCCTATGAATACCAAAATTCAATTTATTATGGTACTTGGAAATTTTTAAATCCAAAAAAGGTAAGAGTCCTTGATCTTCTATTTCCATTGTAAATTTGATAGATTCATCTTGACTGTTGAGAATTTCTAAGGCCTCATTAATTTTATCTTTGGGTATGATGGAGAAAATATCATCAACATATCTGTACCATACTTTAAATATATCTGAGTGAGTAGATGTTACTTGAATTTCTAAGTTGCTCATATATAAGTCAGCTAAGAATGGAGATAATGGATTACCCATAGCTAAACCATGTGTTTGAGTGTATAATCTTCCATTAAATGTGAAGGTATTCTGGTCAATACAACTGGTAGTACAAGTTAGTAGATCATGAATCTCAGCTTCATTAATATTAATTGAAGTAAGCCATTCTTGTAATAATGGAGAAATCTTCCCAGTTGGGACGTTTGTGAACAAAGAAGTGACATCAAAAGATACTAATAGGTCACTATCATTGATAGTAATGTTTTTAATATATTCAATAAGTTCAAGAGAATTCTTAATGCTTCTACTTTCAAATTTTTCCAAAGATGAAAACTTTTTTGAAACCCATTTTGCCAATAAGTAACATGGCGAACCTATGTTGTTGATAATAGGTCGCATACTGCTATCTTTTTTGTGAGTTTTTGGAAGACAGTAAATCCGTGGTAGTGTTGGATTACTGACTTTTAATCTTTTTTTAAGAGCTAAATCAAAACAATTAGCTTCATTAATAACTTTGTTAATAATTCTTATGTTGGCTTGTAATGGGTTTTTTTTGTGTTTCTGAGTAATCAGACTTTTTAAGAAGTTGCATGACTCTGTCTTCATAATCATTTTTGTTGAGTAAAACAATTTGATTTCCTTTATCTGCTTTTACTAATGTAATGGATTTATTATTTAAGTGTTTGATAATCTTCAATGCTGGAAAAGTATATTTACCATGTTTTAATTTTTGAAGAACTTTTGTACATTGAGATCTAACATTATCTCTTTCTTGCACAGGAACAGTTTTAATACTTAATTCAATATCTGCTACAAATTCTTTTATATCTTCAGAGAAGGCAACACAGGTTTTCAACCCTTTATTTAACAAATTTAATTCTTCATTGCTGAGAGGTTGATCAGATAAATTAATTACTGCTTTATTGTTATTCTTGATTTTTGGAATATAAGATGGCTGACCTTTTAATATGAACAACTTATGTTTTAAACGTGTATGTTTAATTTTCATCATTTTATTTAAATGAGCATAGAGTAGATTTTCAAAATTATTCCAAAGTGCAGGCCCCAAAGTCTGAGTTAATTCCATGTGAAGTTGATAAATTTGCATGTTAATTTGATTAAGCTTTTTGTAATGTAGAAATTTTTCTGTTTTAATTACCATTTTTTCCGCCATTTTTTGTTGGGTACAGCTCTTCCTGTTTTTTATATATTTTCTTACAAAAACTGGAGTGACGTTATTAATTAAACATAGGTTAAGAAAGTGAATATCTGCTAAAGTATATCTCTTCTTAATTTGTAAGGTTTCATAAAATTTCAACTTTCTTTTATAGAAATGGTGTTGAGAGTTAAAATTTGTAGTCTCCATGTTCTAATAGTTGTAATAAGTATGGTAACAGAATTACTTGTAAGCCATCTAGCTTATATATTTTTTTAAAGAAGACATAGTCAAGTTATTAAAAGTGAGATATTTCTTGTATAGAAAATGAGTAGTTTTCAAACATTTTTATGATTACTCACTCAGATGAGATGTTCTTCATATCCCCAAAAGCGCTTTTCGATCAGGTTTTGATCATCTTCAGTGTGTGTTGACCAGCTACTGAGGTGGAGACGAGCCGAACCTTCCAAGAAACTTCTGCTCCTGTGACTGTCATTTGGTTATCTCCTGATTTGTGCTGCCAACTTCTGGGACTGGAACACTGTGGCCGGACACAGGTGGCTGATGGTCATCTGTGGTGTTGACTGGTTGTAACTGTTTTACCTCTGGATGTGGGTTAATTGAACTGTCGACCTGTGGTGGCGGATGAAATTCCATTTTTTTCTTTTTCCCCCTCGTTCTCTGGACCAATATTTAAGTTACTGGTTGTTTTTGAGAGATGTGCTTCTTCACTCATATGTTCCTGAAGTAAACTAGATTGGTTGACATATGGGTTAATTTCAACTGGGTCTAAGTTCTTTAAATTTGTTTCAACGACATCAATGTTGGATTTTTTAACTTTTTTAATAAGTTGTAAAACACTGTTTAATGGTGGTATCTCAAAATTCAAAAGGTTTTTTGTTTCACTATTTAGGATATAAATTTTTTCCCAAATATCTAATTCATTAACTGTTTGTACATGTTTCAATAGTTGTATACTTTGGCCAATTTCATGGTTGTGTTTCCAGAAATGGTTGGCAACTGCAGACTTTTCTATTTGTTTAAGTTTTATATTCCTCAGGTGTTCCGTTTGACGGGTTTTTAAATTTCTCTTAGTTCTTCCAATATAATATGCTTCACAATTGTCACATGGTATTTTATATATTCCAGATAATTTCAATTTATCAATAGTGTTGCTTAAAGGTTTTTTGAGCAGATTCTTAAGGTTGAAATTATTCTTTGGGGCTAATTTTATATTATAATTATGAAAAATTCTTTTAAATTTGTTGAATGCCCAAGGATGATAGGTAAACTTCTTGTAGATAACAGTATTTTCTGGTTTCTTTAAAGTAGTAAATGAACTTATGTGGTTTTTGTATATATGTTCATTAATTATTTTAAATATAGTTGATTCTTTAAAGCCATTGATCTTTGCAACATGCAAGATGGGTTGGTATTCTAATTGATATTCCTGTTCAAGCATAGGTACATTTATAAGTCTGTGGATTAAACAATGGAATACTGCAAGTTGATGTGATGTTGGATTATAGTTATTAGCTTTGATGTAATTGTCCACATGTGTATTTTTCCTATGAATACCAAAATTCAATTTATTATGGTACTTGGAAATTTTTAAATCCAAAAAAGGTAAGAGTCCTTGATCTTCTATTTCCATTGTAAATTTGATAGATTCATCTTGACTGTTGAGAATTTCTAAGGCTTCATTAATTTTATCTTTGGGTATGATGGAGAAAATATCATCAACATATCTGTACCATACTTTAAATATATCTGAGTGAGTAGATGTTACTTGAATTTCTAAGTTGCTCATATATAAGTCAGCTAAGAATGGAGATAATGGATTACCCATAGCTAAACCATGTGTTTGAGTGTATAATCTTCCATTAAATGTGAAGGTATTCTGGTCAATACAACTGGTAGTACAAGTTAGTAGATCATGAATCTCAGCTTCATTAATATTAATTGAAGTAAGCCATTCTTGTAATAATGAAGAAATCTTCCCAGTTGGGACGTTTGTGAACAAAGAAGTGACATCAAAAGTTACTAATAGGTCACTATCATTGATAGTAATGTTTTTAATATATTCAATAAGTTCAAGAGAATTCGTAATGCTTCTACTTTCAAATTTTTCCAAAGATGAAAACTTCTTTGAAACCCATTTTGCCAATAAGTAACATGGCGAACCTATGTTGTTGATAATAGGTCGCATACTGTTATCTTTTTTGTGAGTTTTTGGAAGACAGTAAATCCGTGGTAGTGTTGGATTACTGACTTTTAATCTTTTTTTAAGAGCTAAATCAAAACAATTAGCTTCATTAATAACTTTGTTAATAATTCTTATGTTGGCTTGTAATGGGTTTTTTTGTGTTTCTGAGTAATCAGACTTTTTAAGGAGGTGCATGACTCTGTCTTCATAATCATTTTTGTTGAGTAAAACAATTTGATTTCCTTTATCTGCTTTTACAAATGTAATGGATTTATTATTTAAGTGTTTGATAATCTTCAATGCTGGAAAAGTGTATTTACCATGTTTTAATTTTTGAAGAACTTTTGTACATTGAGATCTATCATTATCTCTTTCTTGCACAGGAACAGTTTTAATACTTAATTCAATATCTGCTACAAATTCTTTTATATCTTCAGAGAAGGCAACACAGGTTTTCAACCCTTTATTTAACAAATTTAATTCTTCATTGCTGAGAGGTTGATCAGATAAATTAATTACTGCTTTATTGTTATTCTTGATTTTTGGAATATAAGATGGCTGACCTTTTAATATGAACAACTTATGTTTTAAACGTGTATGTTTAATTTTCATCATTTTATTTAAATGAACATAGAGTAGATTTTCAAAATTATTCCAAAGTGCAGGCCCCAAAGTCTGAGTTAATTCCATGTGAAGTTGATAAAGTTGCATGTTAATTTGATTAAGCTTTTTGTAATGTAGAAATTTTTCTGCTTTAATTACCATTTTTTCCGCCATTTTTTGTTGAGTACAGCTCTTCCTGTTTTTTATATATTTTCTTACAAAAACTGGAGTGACGTTATTAATTAAACATAGGTTAAGAAAGTGAATATCTGCTAAAGTATATCTCTTCTTAATTTGTAAGGTTTCATAAAATTTCTACTTTCTTTTCTCAACACCATTTCTATAAAAGAGCGTTGAAATTTTATGAAACCTTACAAGTTAAGAAGAGATATACTTTAGCAGATATTCACTTTCTTAACCTATGTTTAATTAATAACGTCACTCCAGTTTTTGTAAGAAAATATATAAAAAACAGGAAGAACTGTACCCAACAAAAAATGGCGGAAAAAATGGTAATTAAAACAGAAAAATTTCTACATTACAAAAAGCTAAATCAAATTAACATGCAACTTTATCAACTTCACATGGAATTAACTCAGACTTTGGGGCCTGCACTTTGGAATAATTTTGAAAATCTACTCTATGCTCATTTAAATAAAATGACGAAAATTAAACATACACGTTTAAAACATAAGTTGTTCATATTAAAAGGTCAGCCATCTTATATTCCAAAAATCAAGAATAACAATAAAGCAGTAATTAATTTATCTGATCAACCTCTCAGCAATGAAGAATTAAATTTGTTAAATAAAGGGTTGAAAACCTGTGTTGCCTTCTCTGAAGATATAAAAGAATTTGTAGCAGATATTGAATTAAGTATTAAAACTGTTCCTGTGCAAGAAAGAGATAATGTTAGATCTCAATGTACAAAAGTTCTTCAAAAATTAAAACATGGTAAATACACTTTTCCAGCATTGAAGATTATCAAACACTTAAATAATAAATCCATTACATTTGTAAAAGCAGATAAAGGAAATCAAATTGTTTTACTCAACAAAAATGATTATGAAGACAGAGTCATGCAACTTCTTAAAAAGTCTGATTACTCAGAAACACAAAAAAACCCATTACAAGCCAACATAAGAATTATTAACAAAGTTATTAATGAAGCTAATTGTTTTGATTTAGCTCTTAAAAAAAGATTAAAAGTCAGTAATCCAACACTACCACGAATTTACTGTCTTCCAAAAACTCACAAAAAAGATAACAGTATGCGACCTATTATCAACAACATAGGTTCGCCATGTTACTTATTGGCAAAATAGGTTTCAAAAAAGTTTTCATCTTTGGAAAAATTTGAAAGTAGAAGCATTAAGAATTCTCTTGAACTTATTGAATATATTAAAAACATTACTATCAATGATAGTGACCTATTAGTATCTTTTGATGTCACTTCTTTGTTCACAAACGTCCCAACTGGGAAGATTTCTTCATTATTACAAGAATGGCTTACTTCAATTAATATTAATGAAGCTGAGATTCATGATCTACTAACTTGTACTACCAGTTGTATTGACCAGAATACCTTCACATTTAATGGAAGATTATACACTCAAACACATGGTTTAGCTATGGGTAATCCATTATCTCCATTCTTAGCTGACTTATATATGAGCAACTTAGAAATTCAAGTAACATCTACTCACTCAGATATATTTAAAGTATGGTACAGATATGTTGATGATATTTTCTCCATCATACCCAAAGATAAAATTAATGAAGCCTTAGAAATTCTCAACAGTCAAGATGAATCTATCAAATTTACAATGGAAATAGAAGATCAAGGACTCTTACCTTTTTTGGATTTAAAAATTTCCAAGTACCATAATAAATTGAATTTTGGTATTCATAGGAAAAATACACATGTGGACAATTACATCAAAGCTAATAACTATAATCCAACATCACATCAACTTGCAGTATTCCATTGTTTAATCCACAGACTTATAAATGTACCTATGCTTGAACAGGAATATCAATTAGAATACCAACACATCTTGCATGTTGCAAAGATCAATGGCTTTAAAGAATCAACTATATTTAAAATAATTAATGAACATATATACAAAAACCACATAAGTTCATTTACTACTTTAAAGAAACCAGAAAATACTGTTATCTACAAGAAGTATACCTATCATCCTTGGGCATTCAACAAATTTAAAAGAATTTTTCATAATTATAATATAAAATTAGCCCCAAAGAATAATTTCAACCTTAAGAATCTGCTCAAAAAACCTTTAAGCAACACTATTGATAAATTGAAATTATCTGGAATATATAAAATACCATGTGACAATTGTGAAGCATATTATATTGGAAGAACTAAGAGAAATTTAAAAACCCGTCAAACGGAACACCTGAGGAATATAAAACTTAAACAAATAGAAAAGTCTGCAGTTGCCAACCATTTCTGGAAACACAACCATGAAATTGGCCAAAGTATACAACTATTGAAACATGTACAAACAGTTAATGAATTAGATATTTGGGAAAAAATTTATATCCTAAATAGTGAAACAAAAAACCTTTTGAATTTTGAGATACCACCATTAAACAGTGTTTTACAACTTATTAAAAAAGTTAAAAAATCCAACATTGATGTCGTTGAAACAAATTTAAAGAACTTAGACCCAGTTGAAATTAACCCATATGTCAACCAATCTAGTTTACTTCAGGAACATATGAGTGAAGAAGCACATCTCTCAAAAACAACCAGTAACTTAAATATTGGTCCAGAGAACGAGGGGGAAAAAGAAAAAAATGGAATTTCATCCGCCACCACAGGTCGACAGTTCAATTAACCCACATCCAGAGGTAAAACAGTTACAACCAGTCAACACCACAGATGACCATCAGCCACCTGTGTCCGGCCACAGTGTTCCAGTCCCAGAAGTTGGCAGCACAAATCAGGAGATAACCAAATGACAGTCACAGGAGCAGAAGTTTCTTGGAAGGTTCGGCTCGTCTCCACCTCAGTAGCTGGTCAACACACACTGAAGATGATCAAAACCTGATCGAAAAGCGCTTTTGGGGATATGAAGAACATCTCATCTGAGTGAGTAATCATAAAAATGTTTGACAACTACTCATTTTCTATACAAGAAATATCTCACTTTTAATAACTTGACTATGTCTTTTTTAAAAAAAAATCCAAAATCATATTTAAGGAATTATTAAAGGCTTTCTTTGCAGTACCGGCGATTGTTCTTAAATATCCAAATACTCCCTGGAAAATATATGGAAATTCTTCGGCTATCGTTTCGTACCATTGGACCGGAAGTAACCTTGTATGAGTTTGAAAACGAAATCATTCCCTCGGAAGCTAAGAAACAAACACAATACAGTGCCTGCGCCATGATGTAAACATTGTGGACACGTAGATACGCAACTCCATAGAATAACCAGCTGCGTAATGGTACGTGGCGTCTGGAAATGAACTAAGAAGCAGACGGGACACTTGATTGGGATAACGTTAGAGAATTCTGTAACATCAGTTTTGTTAGCTAGGAACTTCCAGAAGGGAACAACAGAACACGCACAGATATGGTTAGCATTTGGTTTCTACCATTACTGCCTAATGGCGAACAACCGACTTTATTACAGTTTAAATCATGGCTAAAGGCTGAAATATATAGGATGAGACGATACCCTAACATATGGAACCTCCTGAATAAGTATTTGGACTTTAATTTATGAGACTTACAAAGAAAAAAAATCAGAGCCCATCCTTCTGCCTTATCTTACTTAGCACATAAATAGAATTATTTCCTTTCTCCCTGTCTTAAAAAAAAACTTTATACGGATCTCAAATCAGTACCGCAGTGGATGGTACTCGTCGCAAAGTCTATGATCCTTGATGACACACATTCAAGGCCAGCTAGGTCTGACACAACCTGCCTTTTTGCTGACAGGATACTCTTCTGAAGAAAGCTGTTTATTGCAAGTTTTAGCCAGTTCAGGGTACAGTATCTACTGGCATGCTTCAAAAGAATTTCTTCGTAGAATGGCTGAATTGTTAAATAAGACATGAACTTTCCTGGTAACGAAAATATTCAAGTTGTTCTCGAGCTTCGAGCAGGTGTAAAGATGATTAAACTTCGAAGTTTCGGGAGCGTGCATCTCTGATGATATGAGAGGTGTAAGCTCCCGAAACGTCGATGTTTAATCATCTGTACACCTGACTTGAAGACGAAGCACAACCTGAATATAGCTATAATGTTTTATCCCTGATCAAAACTAGACGACGCACGCAAATTCCAATCTGCCAACTGAAGCACTTTTAGATAATAGATGCTCTGCATTATTTAGTAAATATAACCTTCAGTAAACAATATAGATATACTGAAAATTACATATTCAGTCATGGAATAATAACGAAGTTATTTAAATATGTCTTAGTATAGGATGGATTCTTGAATGGCACGGCGAGCAGACTTGATCAAGTCCTCACGTAGAAGATCCCCGGGAGGGAAGATTGGGACGAGAGGAGACACAGGGCGTCCAACCTACGGAGTCACGAAAGTGACCAGATGGAATAGATGGAATAGTATCAGAGGTGGAAAAATATCAGAGATGGAATAGTATCAAATCCTGCGCTAATTTAATCCGAACATCTCAGAGACAAATACTATTTAGTAGTAGCGGAGCTGCAAAAACGACATCTACTTTGGCCCTACTAATAGTAGCGGGAATTTGGCCTATTGACTATATCACTAGATTGAGGGGTGCAACTTCCTGTATCAAGAAGGAAGGATATGGGAATATTTTTAAAATTATAGGAAAAGATGCAATACTAAGAAAGAAGTGAAAAAATATTTATTACAAGAATGGCAACAAGAGTGGGTTAATGAACACTTAGGAAGAAGAGTACATGATATATTTCCGGACATTAAAGAGAGGCCAAAATTGGAACATATGAAACCAAGAAAACGATTTTTTCATTTTGTTACAGCACATGCCCCATACAATGTATATTTAAAAATAATAGGGAAGAAGAACTCAGATATATGTGAGCAATATAACTGTTTAGATTCGCTTGAACATGTTATTTTGGAGTGCAATAAATATAGCGAACTAGTAGAAGACGGTCGAAGGAAACTTCAAGGAAAATGTTTATGGAACATCTTAAGAGATGTGGAAGATTATGTAAATTTAGAAAATATGTCTCAAATAATATCCGTTAAGGTCTTGGAGAAATATATGACACGTGACAAAATATTTCAAGAAAGAAATATAAGAACATCTCAACCTAGGAGAAAAGAATATAACTTAAGAGATCGTAGGAGGAAATAGGGCCAAGAGAAACTACAGATATAGATTACCAGACTTGAAGACGTGATTTAAGACATGCAACTGATTATTCAAAAGCGGAGAGATGATTACCCGGATGTCTGGAACTGACGAACTAGCTCCGTCTACTGATGCCAGTTCCTTTAAGAGATGGATACCAGTTGGAGGAAGCTTTGGATACCAGTTGTAGTAGAGGAAATTTTAAAATTGTAATAAACAGTCTTTCTTAGCTTGTTATAAGAATGAAAGCTGTAGTAGAAATGAACATTTGATTTATTTATATTATTGAAGTAGAAGTAAAGCAGAAAAAGACTGCTTTAGATAGATCATATTTTTAAGGTTACTGGAATCCAGTAACCTTTAGGCTTAGTTAGTTGGTTAAGGTAGAAAGTAGATTACATCTGCAAAATTTGTAAGTTGTTTGTGAAATCTGATTTAGAAGTTAATAAAGTTAAAATGAAGTTTGCATAATCAGGCCTGGCATAGATTCTCGAAACAGGGATATTAGATATGCAGATTTTGTTTTATTTTCTTTTTTACTTATTTAGTCACGAAAGTTCAGAGGCCAGGGTCCATACAGTTGGCCAGTTATAAACTCCCCGGCAGGTCAGTATAGCTGCCATCCCACTCATCGTGGTTCTAAAACGGTCCACCATACCGGAGACTTTCTAGCGAAAGAGACTACCAGATGAGAGAAGAAGTGACATGATGGTGGTGATGAAATAGAGTGACAGGAAATTTGGAGGATGTAATTAACCTTCCTAGCATTCAACTAGCGATCGGAGATAGTCCACTGAAGGTCATGAGACCTCAACGCTCTGTCGAATAATACACAGACGATTAAAGAGTTTGTCAAGTTACTTCGTTCAAGCATTATTTGTGCTTTTAAATCGCTATTCTTTTGTTGTTGTTCATGTTTATACTACCCCTAGTTGTTATAGCGTAACTAAAGCATTTGACGAGATAGTTTTTGAACGTTCAGGACTGGTTATTAATTTTCTTTATCGCGTCTACTGAAGCGTAGAGAATAATAATAGTAATGAAATAAAAGGAAATTTCCCATACACCTGCCTGGGTGAAATGCACCATTTTGTTGTATTGCCATGTAACTAGCAGCTGCATCTCGAACGTTACGACTATCTCAATGAAATGTGTCATAACGGAATTTCTACAAACATTTATCAGGATTAACAAGAAGTATATATGGAAAAGGAAGTGATGCAAGAGAAGGTGATTATATTTCCGATAGTGCCCGCCACGTTGAAGGCCTTTATTGCATTTTCACATTAAGTATCGATCCAGGTGTAGTAACGTTTTAATTACCAGGCTGACACAAGGTGACAACCCGCCCTTTCACATGATAACTATCCTACCCCTTTGATCCGCGTAAAACCATCTAACACACTAACATGCACAGCTAAAAGGTCAAAATAATGAAACACACGACAGCCCACTAAGTGATGATGATGAGGATGATGATGATGATGATGATGATGATGATGCACGTAAAAACTATAAAAACAAAAGAGTATAAATCTAAAAAGCCATAAATTCTATTCGGTTAATCCTAAAGTCTAGTCTAGAAAAGAATCTCAAAACCTTGTCCACTTGATCATCATTCGCTAGCATTTCTGCAAAGCTGTCCGGCAGCTGCAGAGACGTCCTAAGGTCTGCTAGGTGAAAACACTCTAGCAGCACGTGTCGTACAGATAACGCTTCATTGCAAAACGGACACAGTGTAGCAGGCTCCTTTTTAAAAAGAAAACTATGAGTAAATAAAGAGTGCCCAATACGCAACCGAGCCAAACTCACCTACTCGAGACGAGATGACCGACAGGAGGTAACCCAGGAAATCGGAAGTTCTTTCACAGATCTAACTTTACTATTGTGGAGAATAGGCCACTCTTCCTGCCAGCAGGTTTGCATAGCTCTCCGCAATACGGCCCTAGAATCTTCCGATGTCACAGATGGTACTCGAACCCAGGGCTTCATGGTAGCCGTCTTGGCTCCCGAATCCGCCATTTCATTCCCCCGAAAGCCTAGGTGACCAGGGATCCATGCACCCACTACGCTAACGCCAGAAACGTGTAAAACGTGGAGGGCATTCTGCATACGCTGCACAATAGGATGGTAGTTGTACAGCTGCCGTAGGCTTTGAAGTGCACTGAAGGATTCACTCAGGATTAGGCAGTCCCCCAAATTTCGTCGACGTGCGTGTAAAATGGGCTGGTATATTGCATAAAGCTCTGCAGTAAAATGTATTCAGCTTCTACCTTCTTCCACTTTTCATATTTATTCAATTTAGTTCCTTTTTGAAATACTACAATTTTAGTTTTTTCACTGTTTACCTTTAAGCCCCACTCTGAACAGTATTTCTCCACCTGTTGCAAAGATATTCTTAACCCATTAACGGTAATGGACATTATTACCAAATGGTCTGCAAAAAGTAAACCTGGGACTTGTAAGTTGTTTATTACTGGTATGAGACTATTATTCTTACTTATATTTTGTAGTACATCAATAAATAAATTGAATAAAATTGGACTTAGCTTCCACCCTTGCCTTAGTCCTCTTCCCTCCAGTTGTATTTTTTAGTTAGTGCGCCTTCTTCATATTTTATGCAAAATGTATTTTCATTATACAATTCTTTTAGTATAGTTACCATTTGATTACTCACTGCTTTCATTAACAGCTTATACCACAACAATTTCAGCTCTACCCGGTTGAAAGCTTTTTCCAAATCGATAAAAGCCATATATAATTTACCTTTCTTATTTTTTAGGTATTTATCTACTAGTGTTTTTATAATGCATACATTATCAACTTTCCGCTTCCCCTTTCTGAAGCCCATTTGGAATTCTGAAAGAATATTATGCTCCTCTACCCACACTTGCAGCCTTTCTGCCAAGATACCCATATAAATTTTTTCCACATTCGATAACAGTGCTATGCCTCGGTAATTATTAGGTACATCCATATCCCCTTTACCTTTATAAATTGGCTGAATAATAGCTTTTTTCCAACTCTTAGGTATATACCCTTTGGTTTTCATTGAGTTGAACAATGATGTTAGAACTTTAACTTGGTTCACGTCTTTGCTCCATTCCCTAATGAACTCTCCGGGTATACCATCTATACCTGGTGCTTTGTTCCTTTTAATTTTTTTAATTTGATTCATTACTTCTTCATCTGTTATGACACTGTCCAAGACTCTGCATATATAGCAAAAATTATTCAGATTATTCACACACTCCCGAGGCATTTTTCTACTTGTCTATCAGAATAGAATGTGAGTCGATAATATAAAACAACAAAATTATCACAAAAACACTTGGGAACACAATGGGAATATGACCACTTTTGTACAGCACTTTATGAGAATGGAAAGCCCTTGCAGACGAAAATTCTATTGATCACGTGATGTACACGATTGCAGCGAGAATAGATGATAGATCACGTGATTGCACAGAGTTGTGAGATTTATGGCATGCTGTGAAGAGTTTATACATGGATATCCAAAATTTAGTGGAAAAACATGTAATATCAGGCTATGGCTGTAACTTGAAAGCTACGGCTAAACTAGGAATTTCAAAGTAATTTTCGAATTCAGTGGCCCCGAATTAGTCAATATTAGGCATTCAAATTTCCGGAACATTGTCTATGTAGAACAGTGTAGTAGTACTATTTGAAAATTTCAAATTGGCATATGATAGCATTTGGAGATGTTAACTTATACACAAACTATATCAACTAGGTATCAAGGGACACTATGTTAAAATGTATTTCTGAATTCCTAACTCAAGTGTATATTGCAATGAAGTATGGCATAGCAACTTCCAAATACAAACCAGATCATCTTGTATTACTTCAAGGAGCTGTGTTAAGCATAATCTTGCTTATTATATGTGTGACAGACCTACTAACTCTATTTGAACCAAAAAGCTACAAAGTCTGTATGCTGACAACTTAGTTATTTGGAAATCAGAAAAATTAACTAAAATTAAAAATGCAAAGAACGGCATAGACACATCACTGGAAACTATTGGAAAATGGTGTTGAAGAATTTAGTGACAGTGAATGCAGAAAAAACGTACCTTTAGTAGTTTTCCTTGGGAAAAAAGATGTAATCTGATTGTTTCCAAGTGTGCCAAGAGAAAAACTTATGGAGTACATGCAAATATGCCTTCAGTCCCTACAATTAGACCAAAACATTATAGCGGAATACCTTTACTTAAGAAATGTTTTCACTGAACAGTCATTTTTTACATTCAATAGGAAAATTTCAAACAAAGATCAGAACTATTTATGAGCAACCAATTGTCCCAATTTTTGGCAGACCTCTTCATGAGCTTTTTGGAAACCCATATTACAAAGACATTCCCACTAACTATAAAACATTGATATAGATATGTGGATGACATTTGGGCAATACTAAATGAGAAACAAGTGGATGATGCATTAAAACTACTTAATTTAAAACATCCTGGAACAAAATTTTCCATAGAGAAAGAGACAAACAATGAATTCCCTTTCTTAGATTTGAAACTTACCAGAAAACCTAAGAAACTTCAATTTGGCATACATAGGGAGGAAATACACACAGAAAATTTCATAAAATCAGACAGATATAACCCAAGACAACACAAGCATGATGTTATCAACAGTTTAACTTACAGGCCGGTTAATTTACCTTTAAACAAAATGGGATATATCAAAGAATACAATAATATAATTCACATTGCAGAATACAATGGATTCAGTACTGAATTGGCCAAAAGAAATCTATAAATTTAAAAAACAAAGATGCAATCAAATAACTATTCATTCCCCTTACAGAAAATTTACATATCATCCCAGAGCTGCACATCTTTTCCAAAAAGCCTTCAAAGAGCATAGTTTTACTTTGGCCCCACAGAACAAATTTAGTGTACAACACCCTTTAAAATCATGTAATACAAAGGAGATACCAAAAACGAAACATCAGGTGTGTACCAAATAAACTCCAAAGGCTGTGACAATCTTTACATTGGAAAAACTGAAAGGAACCTCAAAATTAGGCCTAAAGAGGATTTTAGGAACATCTGAAACAAAGAAATATATAAATTTGTGGTACTGTACCATTTTTGGAAGGAGAATTACGATATAGAACGAAAAATCCAATTATTAAAACGTGTCCAAAGTCCAGCTGCATTTACCATGTGGGAAAGTATCCTCATAAAGAAATATGAAAGTAAATTGTTTAATTTTGACACTACCTTTAAAAAAAACCCAAACTTCAAGTTCGTCAAGCTACCAACAGAGACGCACCTCTCACCTCCAAGGGGTTCACCGAACCAACACCTATTATTCGACAACAGCTGATGATGTTAGGAAGATCCTAAAGAAACACGTTCTAGGTAAATACTAGCAATAAGTGGAGCATGGAGTACTAGTTTGGTTCAGAATTATACCAACTAACATGCTTAATAACAGGTGAAGTTAAAACAACGCCAATAGAAACACTTCTCTTTTCAACATCTAATACGCCAATAAACAAAAGACTTGATCAAGCTGTAATAGCTTGTGTAAATCTCAGGAGAACTCCAAATTTTAAAAAAGTAGAAAAATACCATTACTCCAAATATACATTAAAAATCCAAAATGTGTTGTGCAAGGAATATAAAAGTTTAAAGAAAACGACACATACAAACTGCAATACAAAATTTAATACATCACATTAAGCTTTCTGAAAGCTTTGAAATACAATATAATTTAGACCAGGGCGCCGGGGTAGCGTGGTGGTTTCGTTCGCGGCTCCCGTTCTAAGGGCCCCGAGTTCGATTCCCGGCTCTGGGGTTGGCGATTTTAAGTCGGCCCTATCCACGCCTTCACCTCTGTCTAGCACACGTGAAGTATCCCCTATGCCCAACGTGGTTCGGAGTCCACGGTAAAAACTGTAGGTCCTCTCACCTCACCGCCATCTTCACTATCACCCTATCATCGGAGGTAATGGACACCGCCCTCTGGGTGCCTCCACCTGAGAAATGGGTCCGATCATCACTTGGTGGGGTGAGGTTACCCCGAAGGCCAAGGTTGCCATGTGGGGAGTGTTAGTAACTAACTATATAATTTAGACCTCTGTGAAATCTTCAAGAAACAAACAAGCCCAATACTGCAAAACGGATAGCGTTAGAAACACTACTAATCAAATACTCGGAAGTTAGGACATGTGTATATATACTGTTTGATATTTTGGGGTGAAGGACAACATAAGACACTAAGGATCTGAAACATCTGAGTGAATGACTTGCAAAACACGAGGCCAGTGCACTTCATTTATAAAGGTTGTCCCAAAATGAGACCAACAATCCTTGGGAGCTGATAGATAACATTATTTTAAACACTTTTGTTAGGAAAGATGTTTTGCTGCATTGCTTTGTTTAAGCGCTAGACCAGGTCCAAAAGCTTGTAGACCTAATTTTAAGACAAGACTATAAAAACATGGCTCACTTCTAAGTGATGATGGGGCTGGAGCAGGTGCACATGCCAGTTTTTATCTTTCTAAATAGTGTGAAAGAAACAATACCAATTTTTATGGAGAAATTGGTGTAACTTATACTTATCAAAAATATCTGTCTGCTGCGCTACTAATTTATAAAGGCATTGCTGTTTTATCCAATTTAAAATTAGAGTTACCCTAAGAGCAGCAGCATTCAGTGATTCACCTGCATTGAAATACCTCCTTTCTAAGAAATATAAAGATAAATACACATCATCTAGAACAAAGCAGATACCACCACACCTAGGAGTTACCAAATATTGTGAAGAAATAAATATAAATATTACATTAACAATAACCAATGGAATTCACAGATCTCCATCCTGGACACTGTTTAAACCACACATATTACTCGATATGGCCAACTAGATTAAAAGTGACGCCAACTCTATTCAGTTCAAATGCTTATTTCATGAATTATTAAGTAAACACCCCCAAAAAACTGTGTACTTTACACTAATGGCTTAAAAACTGCAGATGAGTGTGGCTGTGCAATAGTATCTACAGATAAAGTTACTTCCTATAAGCTTCCAAATGACTTCTCAATGTTTTCCTGTGAGCTTTAGGCAGTTAAACAAACATTCCATGCTACAAATACAAAATTCTGATAAGAACCATATCATCATTCTTTCTGATTCCATGAGTTATCTAAAGGCAATATGTAACCCTTGGACTACAGATAATTTGATTCAAGATATACAAATACTCCACCATAATCTGAAAGCTCAGGATGAGGACATAATCTTCATATGGGTACTGTCTCACAGAGGTATAGTGACATCCATATAAACCTGCACCACTTAGATAGGCCTTTACTTTTGAATCAATAATAGAACACATGTGCAACTTTGGGAAAATATAGTACACAATTGAGAGATTACATTACACTATTTACAGCTCAGAGAAATATTGGAAGTGTCCTCCACCAGCAGCTACACATGTTTGCACTCATCTCACCATATTCTCTGAAGTTTTACAGAGATGATATCAAATTGAGAGAAGGTTATTTCCAGCAAGATGGAGCAATGTGCCATACATCTAATGACACCATGGAACTTGTAACCAGTTTCCTTGATAATAGAATAATTTCAAAGGGTCTGTGGCCCCCCACCTGATCCGCAGACCAAACCTCACCAGATTTTTTCTTGTGGGGAATCTAAACAATAGAGTGTACAACAATAGGCCACAGAAAATTGATATTCTCAGAGAACCCATTCGAACTGAAATAAGTAACATGGTGAGGATACTCTGCATAAAAGTTGAATGCAAACATGTATAGATGCTGGTGGAGGACACCTCCAACACTTTCTCTGTGATGTAAATAGTGTAATGTAATCAGCAAGTTACGTATTATATTCCCCCAAAGCTGCACATGTATTGTATCATTGGTTCAAAAGTTATGGCCTATTGAAATGGTTCAAGTTTATCTGGATCGCACTGCATATCAGGTAATGAGGAAGCTGACAAGGAAGCCAGAGCTATTGCAAAGCACCCAGCTTCCACCTCCTACATGCCTACGCCTAATCGAGACCTAGCATCAGTCATAGCTACCAAATTCAAAGTAATATGGAAAAACCATTGGAACAACACATCCATCAGCAAACTTCATGATATGAGGTCAATAAATTACCAGGGTGTATTCTACAACAAATTCAAGAGAAAAGATCAAGTTAAAATACTAATACTAAGAATAGGACATATAACACATTCCTACTTACTGTAAAAGGAAGCACCACCAGCTTGTGGTCTATGTACATGCCCTCTTACAATTAAACATATTGTATTTCAGTGCACAAAATGCAGTTATTCCAGAAAAAGGCATAATATTTCAAGTAACATAGTATTAACACTTACAGACACAAAACGTTTAGTTAATTTGTTTATTTCCTTTAAGGAAATTTGTCTATATGACTGTATATAACTTTCAGATTTCAGGTTTCTCTCATGTTATATCAAACTGATTTTTTGGTTTTAACAGTGTGTTGTAATATTATTTTAATATTGTAATTTTCAATGTGGGTGCTATAAGACCTAGGGGTTCTGCAATCTAAACTAAAGTGTAAAAAACTTATCAGCAATGTAGTAGTTGATGTATGTAGAACAACAAACTTGTTTCCTTTCATGCAAGTGCCTCATTTCCCAGGATTCTTAGAGAAAAACTTGCAATGATGTTTTAAAGTGGTTGTGTTCTATGGATTTACATTAAAAATAGATGATTCCCTTTAATCTTACTAATCTTTGCATTGATCAAAATTTTTTTTAAATTTAATGGTGAATTTTTTCAACAAGCCTCTGGTTCAGCAATGCATAATCTACTTTCATCTTCTCTTCATGATCTTTTTATGCGATTTTTTGAAATGCAAGTCACTAAAGAACTCCCTTTAAATTTTAATGCCTCGTATAGTTTTGTAGAGGACATTTTTGCTATTGTTCCTTATGAACACATAAATGCCTTTAAACCTTTAAATTTAGGAGATAAAGGTAAAAAATGCATGTTAGAGATAGAAAATAATTGTTGTCTTCCTTTTCTATATCTAAAGAAAATAAAATATAACAATAGGCTACAGTTAGGCTTTTCTTAGTAATCAACTCATATTGATAATTACATAAAAAGTAAAAGTTTTAACCTTTTACATTAATTTGCTGTTTTTAACCGTTTCATTTACAAGTTAATGTGTCCCCAAATTAAGAGGAATTCAATAGGGAATAGAAACATATTATTAATATTCCTTTAATTAAGGGTTTTAATAACGATTTTATGTATATAAAGATTGAACATTTAAATACAAAAATGTAAAAAATGTTTCTAACCTTAAAAGAAGATGATTATAACTTTAAAAAATGTTCTTACCATCCTTGTGCTAATAACAATTTCACAAAATTTTTAAAGTATTTGTTATAAATTTGGCTCCTCAATATTGTGTAAATAAAATATAAAAAGTTTGTTACATTTTTCTAACAAAATAATATTTCGGATGAGTATAAATTAGGCATTTATCAATTTAGTTGTTTAGATTACAATCGGGTGTACATTGAAGGGATGCAACATAATTTTGAAACCGGAATGAAGGACCTTTCTAGAAATACTAGGTATAAACAGATAATTAAACCAGCCATAGCAGAATATTTTGTGGTCATTTAAATATGAAATAAATGTAGAAGTTAAATTATTAAAACAACTAAGTGGTCCAAAGGATTTAACGTTTTGGCATAAAATATATATCTTAAAAATAGAAATCGGGTAATAAATTTTGAAATATTGCCAACTGTTTCTCTATTAAATTTTGTTTTATTTTCAGAGATTGGTAATAAATACATAAATAATCTGTCACTTAGCTGATGTAAAGGTAACAAAATAAATAAGCTGAATGACTGAAAATGCAACGGGAGGCTTTTGGAGAACAAACCTCTCGAGCTCTGTGAGGAATTTATCAATTTCCTAAACACATAAGTAAAGTTTGTAGCAAATTATTATATGTTGTAATATTTGTACAGCACTCTAAGTCTTTATTTTGCATGTAAAGCTCATTTCATCATCTCAGTCTGTTTTTATTATTTACTTATTAATTGTACTAAATTTACAGAAAAAAGTTCTCTACCAAGGACAAATAATATAAGGAACAAATATATATTTTATTCCGTTCAGATTGTTGCACATAATGATATTGTAAGGTTTAAGTTTAATCATGTAGCACTGATAATGTCATTCTTTGAGTCAATTTGACTGAAGTTTTGTTTTTATTGACCCATTACACAAATCTTAAGAGATTTGCAATTTTGAGCTGCACTTCCTTGTGTATGTGTATTATTGAGACTTAAAGACATCTTTTATCATCCTGTGCTTAATGTGCTACATGAGTAGTATTAAAAATAGTTCTTTTAATATTCTCCACCATTTACCAGGTTATAATGAACAAATGAAAAATTTAATTTTGATTTACCAGCCTTAAAAGAAGAAAATAATTTTTAAATATTATTGCATTGCATGTCCAAAATTTTGAAGTATTGTATAGCTTTTAAAACCAAAGAAAAGTACTGTTAAACATTAATTTTTGGAACATCAGTAATAAACATGAAAATCTTTAGTTTTATTTAAATTGCATCGTGTGTAGCATTTTAGAGCAAATCTGCTGGGAAAGAAATCATTTCTGAGAAACTTAAATTTATAGTCAAACAAACCCTTGTGTTTTTTAACCTACTTAGTCAAGAAAAGGAACTTTTAACATAAAGAGTCAAAATACAATTATAGATCCACAGTGTTTACAATGTAATAGAATATAAATGTCAATGAAGGTTTATGTTGTGTTTCGATGCAACCTCTACTAAATTTCATGCACTGTTGTTGAATTTTGTAAATGTTCTTAATTTAATAAACATACGTTTCTGAAATCTATGGTGCAAGTAAGATATACAATCATCACACAAACTAAGGCACACTTCAGTATCTCCAGTAATTTTAAATGTGTTAATCGTTTAACTGACGTTGTTAATAAGAAACAATGATATGTAAGATGAACAAAATTAAACTTTTTGTAGTACAAATATTATTTATTTTGAAAAACGAGTATTTCAAGAAATTGTTGGAAATAGATTTTTTAATTCCATACCTGTGTAAGAAAAGAGTAAATTCATGAGAAACAATATCTTGGGTAATTTAATGCTAAATAAATATGTATTTAATATTGCTCAAGTAATAAAAATATGGAAAATTCAATCTCTGCATTTTCATGCTTTCAGTTTCTGGTGCCTGGCTACAAAATGCGAGGGAAGTTTATTAATAATGTTAAAATACAGGTGAAATACTACAGGAGAACTACTTCATACCGACCATTGATCAACCACATCTTCAATAACATGTTTTAGGGTACCCACTAGCAAACTACGTGATGCTGAAGTGATATTACATAGACAAAAACAGTTAATATAAATACGTTTCTCTATAGATTTGTAACAAAACCTAATGGGTTTTGATGAAATTGATTTCAAGTAAACCCCTCCGCTCCTGCAGACAATGATATAAATTAAATCAATATAGTTTCTAAGCAGACAGGACAATTTCACAATAATCACTAAATAACTTTACAAATTTACTTTTTTCAATAGTCACAGTTCAAAGCTGCGAAAGTATATAACAAAGACTTCTAAATTTTAATTAAAATCAAAATTAATTAGCACAGTTAATGTAATGCACACTAAAATGTGTTATATCTGATAGTTAAAGTATGTAACTATTTAATTATTAAACATAATTGCGTAAATACGTTAGCTACAATAACTCACCTAGAACGTCTTTCAGTACGATATCAGTTTATAACAATTAGTGTTCTATATACTCGAATATACTTTAGGTATACTTCTTACATATTACTAACTTTAAATATTAAATAATACGCGACAATCCTTTTATAGATCACATTTGTGAGAACTAAGCTCTGATACTCGTAGATGTTCAGATCGTGTCCTAGCATCCCTTCTAACTAAATATATTTAATCTCCTAAGTTACAACACCTATCATTTGTTTTCCATATTCTTTGTTTTACTTAATTACGCTATATCCGATACGCCATCTGCTTATTATTAATATTAGCATTAAATATAACATAAAAATCACAAATACGATTAGACATAAATAAAATGACATATCCACCTAAAATATGCTTAATTTGTTGGTGTTATATATCACTGCATGAATTGTTTCTTTAATTTTGTTCGTTTAGTGTGTTTTGATTTAACTGGTTTTGTTTTGCTTTTACGATGTTTAAAGTGGCTCAAGACGACACTTAAGGACATTTTACCATTAACGGGCCGCTCTGCTCTGTTAATTTAGAGATGAAACTTAATGCAATATTTCCTAAGGATTTTATATTTCAAATTTGATGATTTAAGTAACAAAGCTATTTCCTTCCAAAGTTTTAATAAAGATGTTGGGCAGTGAATTTGAAGATTCTCTTGTTTACTACATGAGAATAGTAAACCAAGAAAATGTGTGTTAGTCGCTAAAATTGTTGATACAAACGTTACACTGGAACTAAATATTTTGAGGCCCCCGTATAAAAACCTGATGTGCTTTACTCAAATGATTATGCCTACTGTTTTTAAAACTATTCTTACACGCGCTTAATCTTCAACTTCATTTTTGTCTACATAAACATTGGCAGAATATTGATAATTTTCTTGCACGTTTTAAGAAATATTGCAGTACAGTAGGCTTTAGAGTGTCAACAAAATAGAATGAACACGAGTTGAGCCAATAGGGTTATCCTACTGTCCTGGTTTTGCCAGTTCCACGGCTAACGGGCAACAGTGATGGAAGTCGCTGTCTCAACCTAGCATCCTACAGATTATATATATATATATATATATATATATATATATATATATATATATATATATATTGTTTATTTACGTCCTCCAACATTAAGACATATCGGACGATGAATGAAATGGGTGAAATGATGCTCAATGCGTCCGGGGTCCATGGAGCTTAGAGTTACCCGACATTCATCTTTCAGGATAAGGGAAAACCGCGGAAAAACCTTATCCAGGTAACTTACCCTAACCGATCCTACAAATGCTGAGAGAGAAATTCGCTTAATATTTCAGTATGTGTGTGTGAGAACATACACAATTATTATCTCATAATCATAACCTTAAAACCTTGAACCGGAGAACTGTTCGCTTACATAGCTATCGTTCTTATGCACACAAAACAAAATGATTCAAATTAGGTGCGTTCTACGAAAGGAGGTGGCTGATACAGTGAAACAAAATAGTGATATTTCAACGATTTATGAATATAGTTTCTATTTCAATGATGCCATATTTGAATACTGCCTGCAATGCACTTTAAACCAATTTGTGTTTCATTAAAATACTTAATAAATACGTAATATATAAATGCGTATTTATGAAGCAGTTTTAAACTATGAAATTCACGTGCTAATATTATTTATTGTACGCAGAAACGTTTGTATTGCAGAAACAATATCGCTTCTCTCAAGCAGAAATATGCGACCATCATTGGTTCTCCTATAATTGAATCCAAGGGATTTCAGAATATTATCCATATAAGATACAGAATCCGTATATTCCATTTTACCCCTCGTTAAATTCGTCAGCCTTTTTGGCAGTTGGATATTCACCCTTGTTATGTAAATCATAAATTATTGTTCCTGAAACACGCCTTTGAAAATTTTCTAAGTTGGTAGCACATTTGTTAGCTGTCCGATGTTCCCCTGGAGATCTAAATATGGAAACTTCTTCTGATTTGGTTAATTGTTTGCCTTCTTTAACAACGTTCGGCACAGAATGAGCACTCACCTGATAAGCTTATGACATTAATTCTCGACTCTGACCGAAATTTGTACCTTCGAAAATGTCTTTAATTGACATATGTTTGAAAAAGGAATACATATTAATAAGGATATTTGTAACCTATTTATGTAAAATCTTGTAAGTTGTTCCGCAGTTACTACTAGGCGCTCCAGTAGTATGCTTGCTAAGCGGTATATTTACTAACTTTGAAAGGCACGTGTGCGCTCTTAAAAGATCTCTTAGAGTATTTAGTGAATGCAGGGTACAAAATGCAACTGCAACATAAGCACGTGTGTGCCTTTCTTTACTGACAGTTAATAATTCATTTATTTCTAGTCAGGCGCCTTATCTCTCCATTTTTTATTTCTTCCATTTATACCTCGCCTTTAACTCCAATGGTCATGTCAGCGGACGTTCTTCATTGGAACATAACGAAGGTGTTAACTCGTATTCGTTAGGTTTTTGCATCTTTAGATCACACACACACACACACACACACACACACACACACACACACACACACACACACACACACACATACACACACACACACATTCGCACGCTCATTCATACCTCCAGATTCTTGGGAAGATGAGGAACTATCTTGGTCAGAGAAAAATCTCCTACGCACACCGCCGGGAATCCAACCTTAACACGGCAGGCAGGCGCTCTACCGATTGAGACACGGGGCCAGCCGGATTACCCATACAGTTGCCTTTATCACTCGTTTCTTCCTTCTTTTTTTGTAACTCAGGCATAACAACTGTAGATGGAGCCATGTTTACTACCGTACACTACAATGACATGAATCCTAACTAAAGAGGTCATAAAGAACACCAATAGTTGGGATGTCATTTTTACACTGAGAATATATACGTTTTCACTACAGACCAAATTTAAAGTTGGAAAATGAAAGCTTTGGCATATCCCAATTCGTTTAATACTTCATCACACGAAAGGTAGGTAGCAGCTGTGCATGATCATGCTTCTATCTCAAAATTCGGAGTCAGTTGTGATATGCCGTTATTATTCTAAGTGCCTCAATCAACTCTTACTTCTTGGAATACGCTCTGAAGTCCACTTTATTTTGGATAGCTTCTGTTTAACTAGTAAACTGTAATAGATGAAACATTTTAATATGTAAAACGGTGAAATAAGGACAAGACACATTATGTATTTATATATAGTTATATATTTCAATAAAAAGAAGTCCTGGGCTCTTTGAACTTGCCATTTTTACAAAATTATATACTTTTTATGTATTATATATTAACACTATATAATTGTAATATTTTCAAAATGCATTGTGTGATTTGTGAGAAACCCTACGGGATAGAAGGAAAAACGGAAATCGGCATTCAATTTAGCATATCCAATTTAGTTAATATGACCTCTCAGATCGCAAGATAACATTCAGTATTTATGTTATATATAATGCAAGTATTGTTAGGCAGAAAACAGTATTGCGACAAAATCTTATGTAATAGAAAAAACAGAAAGCACAATACAATTTAGCATATCCTAGTTAATATGACCTCTGTGATCGCAAACTTTGGATTCTGTATTTATTTTATAATGCACCTGGTTTTTTCAGCAAAACGGTGTTTTCACAATTTAGTTTTTGATATATGAGAAAACCTTACGAGATAGAGAAAATGCAAAGCACCACTCTATTCAGTAGGATGTCAAAATTAATCTATATCACATTTCAGATGGCAAACCAGGAAATAAACTTTTTAGATTATACTAAGGAAATATTCAAAATAATTATAAAGGCGATGCTCTTAACAATAGCCGTGTGCAGCGCAAACTTCGAAAAGATAAAATCAGTCCGAAATATTCACTACCATAGTCAGGATTTACACCTAGGACTTCCGAGTTTCCGTCCGATTGCTCCAATCACAGCGCTACCATGGCAGCGTACAAGCATGATATTAAATTTTTTCATTATTAACGGACCAATAGTGTCTAAACTGTGAAGCCGGGACTCCACACTTACATAATTGTAAACCGCTATTGAGGTATGTAGATCATGTATATATGATTTCTCCTAGATGTTTACCAGGAAAAAAGCAACATATAAGGTTAAGTAAATAAATATATACTCCCTTCCTCCTTTCTTACTACATAGGTTTGATGTCACTAGAGCTTAAAAGCGTAGCTCTAGCGCACAGTGCTATTATATTTACGCTTTACGATTCTACGTAAAACAATTGGCATGCTGTCTAAGAGATACCCTTTCCTTTTAATTTTTTTTTTGCTTGTTCCATTTATACCCCGCCTTTAACTACTATGGTCATATCGGTGGCCGTTCTCCTTTGGATCATACTGAAGGTGTTAACTCGTTATCTTTGATTTTTAGTCATTACATCACGCACACATCCACACTCTCATTCATACTTCCAGACTCTGGGGAAGATGGGGAATTATCTTGGTCGGAGAAAAATCCCAACCCCCACCGCCGGGAAATGAACCCGGGACCCCTAGCACAGTAGGCAGGTGCTCTATCAACAATTTTAATTTTTTATCTAAAACTTTTAGGCTTATTTCCTCTGATTCTCGTTCATCCACGAGAGGATAATAACTAGGTTATATTTGACAATAGCTGCATGAGAGATCAAGAGAGATCAAGAGAGATTGGAAAATAAGTTTATGTGGAAGAGTGAGTTGAGAAAATAGTGAGAGTGTAATATATTAACCTTTTTTTATAAACATATATCATACACGAGACCATCCGTTTGTTTTCTGGTTGTGAGCCACCAGAGAAAGCCTTGAATGACCAGCAATGAAACATTGTGCCGAGCTGTCCAGAGATGGCACTAACTGAAAAATCTGATAGCCGGAATGAATACTTCTTAACATTTAAAAGGTTCTACATTAAATTTTAATTATATTATGTTGTCGCAGAATCGATTTAACAGCTTCTTTTTCTAGTCTGAAAATGAACATTAGCTATACCGCATTAAGAGATAACAGCAAAGGAAACGTTGGTTGCTTCTGGGAGAGGACGTCTTTAAAGGTGTGTACATATTTACGACTTTTACTTTAGCTAATCCTTGAGGAACTCAAGCATCTCCCGAGAAAATCCCTGGTGCAACTTACAAAAGTTTTCAATGCCTGTTTGCAGCAAAATTATTTCCCGGACACTTGGAAACGAGCCAAGATAATAATGCTCCCGAAGCATGGAGAAAGCACCAGGCAGCCTCAGAATTACCGCCCCATTAGTCTCCTGTCTACTATTGGTAAATTGGCTGAGAAAATAACTCTCTTTTGACTCCAAAATCAAATTTCGTCGATTGACAATTCTAGCTCGCAATTTGGCTTTAGGAAATGACACTTAACAGACCTCCAACTCTTAAGATTAGCAGATGACGTCGCCGAGCAATTTAACAATGGGGCTTCAACGTTGGGGCTATTTTTGGACTAGAAGCCGCATTTGATCGGTGCTGGCACAATGGCCTGATTTACAAACTGCACCGAGAGTTTCCCGGCCTCCTAAATTCTCTACCATTGCTGCATAATTTCTTAGAAAATCCGCGCTTCTACGTCCAAGTGGGTCGCTCCTCCTCAAAGGAGAGAGTGATGCAGGCTGGCGTACCACAGGGGGCCATTATGTCTCCCTCCCTGTACAAACTGTTCACCAACGACTTTCCCGTGGACACCAGATGCAAAGTTGCAATGTGTGCTGACGACACTGCATCATAAAAATCCTCGTTATGGACTTTTAGAGATGCAGCGGTATATTGACCGCTTCCTTTCATGGCTTCATGACTGGAAAATCAAAATTAATGCTAACAAATGCCAGCTTATACATTTTACAAAGCGGCACCCTTTAGCAAAGGACGTAACGGTCGATGGTCAGGTATTTGCACTGCCGTCAGCAGGTCAAGTACCTCGGCGTGACGCGACAGGTACGATGCAGTGGACTACCCACCTAAAAGATAAAGCCAACAAAGGGCGGCAGTGATTAAAGATGTGCACCCCCATATTTAGGAGCAAACAGCTAAAGCTGCGCTCTAAGATGTGCTCCACAAATCTTTTATTTTATCCGTGATTCTGTACGCCTGCGTTCTCTGGGCCAACACCTCCAAAACCGCCCTAAAATACCTCCAAACCTTACAAAATCCTCTCCTTACGTAAAATCCTATCTGTACCTATCCGCACGATTACTGCCAGCCTTCATCAAGAAACCCACATCCGCTACATCCCCGAGGCCGTAATAAAACGAGCCTCTTCCATCTGGGCGCGCATACGGCAACATAGCAATCCAAAAATTAACAACATTAGGAAAGGTGAACCAAAACACCGTAAGCATACAGGCATAAAAATATTCTAATGCCACCGTTACACCACAATGTGCGCCCAATTCCTTCAGGCTCACACCTTTCCCCATATGCAGAGGCCGCCACCAGAGCTGCCCAGGAGACAGCAGCATGCTGCTGCACGGAGCAGTGTAAATAGTGAAGTGTGTGTGTGTGTGTGTGTGTGTGTGTGTGTGTGTGTGTGTGTGTGTAAATAAAAGTGCAAAATAAGTGCTTGTAAATACTGTACGTAACAAAAAAAAAGGACACTGTAAGACACTAACATAATAAAACTGTTCTCGGTGGGCTAAGAAAGGTCACCGTATCGGTTTTATATATAACGACGTAGACAATAAGCATTTAATTCCCAAAATACAACCTCAATGAAAATTTTAGCCTGTAAGCCGGGCCCCTTTGTACCTGCACCAGGCCATGAAACTGAAAAAGAAACCTAAACCTGAACCTGATAATCCTAACAGCAGCTAAACCTGACCTCCACATAATCTCTTAAGTTGTTTGGCAACAAACTTCTCCCCAACCCAAACGTATTGCATCCTGTCCTTTCACCCCGAAGGTACAATAATTGTAACCGCACAAAATTCATCATCCTCAAAACCTACACCATATCCATCCTACAAAATCCCGTATCGAATACCTTACTTGGGGTAAAACCTTAAACGGATGGGCACGCAGCAAGAAACTTATGGCTGTATACAGTCAGCCAACACCTCATGGTGGTCATGGTCATATAGATTTAATCTGCCAAATACCTGGGTGTCCGACTGGACCGCGGCCTCACCTTCACCCCACATGCCCGTGAAAAAATCAGCCTTGGCCATGCAGCGCTCAGGCAGTTGTACCCGATATTCCGATCGACCATGCCCACTCGCCTGAAACTACGGGTATATCGTGGTATCATCCCGCCCCTGATCCTGTATAGATGCGAGGTCTGGGGATCGGTGGCTCGTACCACCATCCGCAGACTGCAAGCCGTGCAGAACAGTACGTAAATTCTTCCGTTGCACGCGCACAGTCTTCTCGTCCGTTCACTAACACGGCGCTACTTCGCTGCTTGCCAAGCACTGACTGACTGACTCAATTCACGTGTTGCTTATATAGGGTCAGCTGGTTCTGGATTAGATGAAATATCCCGTAAGTTCGAGAACTCAGGTGGAGCGAAAAGAGACGACACAGTGATGTTTTTCCAGCCAACCCTCGTTACCGCTATAAGACAAATGATTGGGCGTGGCGAACGCCTACAGTCTCCTGCTGCTGCCGGTCGGTTCTATAGGGAATTGCGACGTTTGGGTGACAGTATATATGTAAAGTATGAAGCCATTAACAGTGAAGCAAACAAATATCTACAAATATATTAATGTGTAACTTTAAGTTTCACTTATAAGAAATGATGAGAGTTTTATTGTACAGGATCGCGACTTCGCGAAAAGGTCTCTCACATCATCAGCAAACCGCCCTGTGTTCAAGGTCACGTTCACCAAAGATTTTACGCCGCTTGGCTCTCACCAAGGCGGCCCGGGTTCGATCCCAGGCGACCGCAAAAGTGAGATTTGTGATGGACAACACGGCGCTGGGGCGGGTTTTCTCCGGGACCGCCGGTTTGCCCGCCATCTCATTCCACCGGTGCTCCATCTTCATCTCATGTATTCTCAGTGTCACCGCCTGCGGTGTCGTATGTGGTAAAAGTGGGCGTTCAACATTACACATTTCACTAAAGATTACCATGCTTTCACCAGTACTACCAAAATCTGAAAATGAAACAAATTTAAAATCACATTCGACTACAAGTATTTAAAATTCATTTTTCGATGTTTATTTTTTAAAATAAATATCTTTTCCCATACCATCAAATCCTTTGGACCATTTAATTGTTTTAATAATTTAATTTCTGGATTTATTTCATGGTTAAATGACCAAAAAATGATATGCTAAGGCCAATTTATCAATCTGTTTGTACAAGCTAGAAATATGAAGATAAATACAACAGAAAGTGAAGTATAGATAGAGAAGATCCAGTCATAGATTGGTAGTATGTCTGTCACATTCGATTCTCAGTCAGGGTGAGTTCCTGGATAAGGTTTTTCTCAGGCGGTTTTCCTTATCCTGAAAGATGAACATCTGATAACTCTAAGCTCTGTGGATCCTGGGCTCATTTGTGTATCATTTCATTCATTGTCCAACATGACTTAAGTTGGAGAACATGATATAAATTTAAAAATATATATAGATAATGAGAAATAACTGTTTTCCTCCAATTGGCATCTGTAAGGCTTCTAAAGTTTTATCTTTAAGGAAAATGCTTCTAGTTATTGCAAGTTGGTTTAAAATGTTGGATCAAATGTCTATTTCACAACATTCAAATCAATTGTAGAGGAAAGATAAATGAAAAGTACATGAAAATATATTATTAAAAAATTAAAAACAATAGGATGTATCTGCCAAGTATGATGACTGCCCTGCATTGTTGTAGAAAAAATGGTGGAGAATAGAGTAACATTTGTTTAATTTAGTTTTGTTCTAATGGCAGATAAAGCAAAGTATAAAATGGTATGCAAGTCATTTAAATTTAACTTACAATTAAAATGCATGTTTTGTTTGTGACAGTTTAGTTAATTATTGAAACATCATTTGGAGCTAATTACCCCCATCCTGTGTTAGAGACAAGAACTCAGGACAGACAGTAAGAGATGTAGTGGAAATATTGACCCAATAATTAAAAAGTTCTAGGAAAACGGAGACTCTTAAGCTCTAAATATTGTGGTAATAAATCAAGAAAAAATATTTATATCTATACAAAGATGAGGTAAAATTATATGGATGAAGTCAAATTATATTTAGTTTTAAAGTTTTTAAAACTGGGACGTTTTTGAGGACATTTGTCTTGCTGGGTCTATGTGCCATCTACTGGTAGATTTAACAAACTAGTGAGTGAGATTTCAAAATTTACTGTATCAATCTGCGTTCTTGAACATAATATTTATTCACTAATAGTTCATTTCTAGTGCTGAAGAAACTGTTTTAACAATTGGGTAGTTAGCAGTTGCATTTATCTTGGATTTTCCTACATAGAAATTCTCACCATCTTGAGAGTTGATGTGGTACATTTAAGTGGCATCTTTAGTAAATTGCTATGCTGTATCTGTTTTGAGACGCTAATCTTATGCCAAACTTACTAAGCACCAAGCATGATATGTGTGGTTTCTATATTTCCAATTTGTGTTGCTAATTGCCTTGATTCTACCAGTCTAGGTTAATATACATGCAATGGCTTGCTGGTTCAAATGTTGACCACTAATACTAGGCTTGGTTTGACCCGTGATTCTAGTCATTACTCCTTTCTCTAAGTTCCTCCACATCAAAAATCACCTTGTTTAGTTTGTTGTATTTCATTTATTATTTCTAACTTTGTCTTTCTGTTTATACATTCCATTAATTCTTTGTTCACTGCTCCAACTTTGTGTATATTGTTCTTGAATTTGTCCAGCTCCTTCATTTTCACTTCAGTCCTACTTTCATTGCCTTTATTTCCTGTTTTCTTCTGATAGTTCTCAACATTGCTCTCATATCTTCCATTGCTGGTCCTGGGTTCATTTCTACACTCAGTCATCAGTAGCATGACTATTAACCTTCATGTCAAATCCCATCCTAGTCCGCATGACTATTGTTACAGCAATCCAAAAGTTTGATGTTAATGCTCCTGCTTCTTTACTTATTCCTTTGAAGTGCTTCATTCTTGAATAACTTTATTCATATTCTGTGTGCTTGTATACTGTGACACCCCTATTTCTGTGTTTATTGCTAGCATTCACCCAACTTGTCTGACCTCTTTGTACTCACACAAGCCATCCAGGAATCATCATAGGAGAATGCGTACATTATTAGGTGTTTAGTATTGTGCAGCTTACCAATGGGGGTTGACAAGGAAGTGGAGCCTTGTACTCGGTACATTGAGAGACCAGCAAGTGACAGAGTAGTGCATGGCTCCAAGTGTTACAATGTTATAGTGTGTTCTGGATTTGTGAGCCCTCAGTATCATGTATATGTATTCTAGTTATCATTTGTTGATTTATTTGTCAATAGACTGCAAAGCAGTTTCTGACATGGCCAAATACAATCAAAAAGTTTACAATTATAGGATATAGAGCAGTATAAAAACACATTTACAGATCATCAACTTTGTACAAACATTTATCCATTAAAAAAACAATTCCCTTCAGGGTTCACAAGCTCAGAATGCAACAACTTCATGTAAGGATAGTATTTAATATTTGGGGAAGAATTTGAGTCCATTAGTGACTCCTACACATTTATCATTTCCTAAAATGATAATGGAAGAATTCAGTTTGTAATATGTTTCCAAATACATTGAAACATTATGGTCCGTGGTTCAAATCCCGGCTATGGCATTGAATTTTTCATTCTGACTCTGTTTCCACAATTTAGCCTACACACGGCCAGTGTGAAAGAACAATTCATTTCCAATAATTGGCCTAATAGTGGTTAACTATAAAGCCCGGGCTTTAAAGTACTTACATGTAGTAAGTCGTCATTAAGGTAGTTGTCTCTTGATTTTATGAGAACTCCTAAGTGGTTTACCGGGAAAATACGAGTCAGTTGGAGAATTTAATGTCATATCGCCACGTTGGCCGTAGTAGCACAATGGTAGTGCGGCTGGACGGAAACCAGAAGATCCGTGGTTGAAATCCCGGCTATGGCATTGCATTTTTCATTCTGACTCTACGTTACCACAATTTAGCCTACACACGGCCAGTGTGAAAGAACAATTAATTTCCAATAATTGACCTAATAGTGGTTAACTATAAAGCCCATGCCTTAAAGTACTTACATGTAGTAAGTCGCCATTAAGGTAGTTGTCTTATGAGTTTATGAGAACTCCTAAGTGGTCTACTGGGAAAATACGAGTCAGTTGGAGAATTTAATGTCATATCGGCACGTTGGCCGTAGTAGCACAATGGTAGTGCGGCTGGAAGTAAACCAGAAGATCCGTGGTTCAAATCCCGGCTATGGCATTGCATTTTTCATTCTGACTCTACGTTTCCACAATTTAGCCTACACACGGCCAGTGTGCAAGAACAATTAATTTCCAACATTATGGTATTCGGTTGCTCTCCATGTATCATTACTGAGTGTCCACTTCATCCACTCTTTTTGCAAGAATTGTCACTGGCATGCGTGTTTTTTATGTTGAATGTTTCCATCTCATCTAAGAGGTGAAGAACTTTGAGACGAGAGCATTTCACAGTTAGGCTGTCTTAATGTATTTAGGTAATTTGTGGTTACAGGACTCATTCAATTTCAAAACTGATAATTTGTCTTCTTACAAATGTAGATTTGTCCTCGAGTGGCCAATTCTTTTTGCATTATTTTAAGGTTATAGGAGTGGAATGTAAGTTATTTTTGTTATAGAAGTGAATGAGTCACACTACTTACAACCTTTATACAAACCTTCACTGACTAAAGTTTTAAAACTCCAACGTTTTTGAGAGTGGTTAGGTGATGCTGCCATCTACTGGTAATGACAAAACTCTGAGTAATTGAAAAAAAATATTTGTAGTTGATTTTTTGATACTTTGTCACTTAGATTTTTATATTATTGAGGAACTAGTTTCAGAAACTATCACTTCCATTTTCAATCTCTATCCAACTTCGTCTGATGTTGTCTCCTCCTTCTCTCTGGTGGTGGAATTATGAACTTCTTTGTCAAGTTATCTGCTAGTGGGATAATTTGACAAAGAAGTTCATAGTTCCACCACCAGAGAGAAGAGAGCAGACAAAGTTGGATAGAGGTTGTAAATGGAAGTGATACTTATGAAACTAGTCCCTCAATAATATAAAAATTTAAGTGACAAAATATCAAAGAATCAACTACAAATAGTTTTTCTCAATTAATTTTGACGTCACTGTTACTAAATTCTTCCAATCACACATAATTTAACAAACTACTTTGTGGGATTTCAAAATTTGCAATTATTATGGTTATATTTTAATTGTTCTAAGTATTCTTTACCTGTAATTTTGACATTTCTATGTTTTCCATACGTACAACAGATGTTCAATTTGATTATTTGCCGACTTTGTTTTTCTCCTAGGAGGAGCGGTGTCCATTAATCTTTAATTTAAAGCATTTTCCAATAACAAAATTTATTTAACAGTTAACTGCTCTAAACTGTCGCTTAATACCTACCTTTGCCAATAGTATTTCAATTTGTGAAATAAAACTAGTTTGAGTTTTTATTTATGGGCACCCTTTGACTTCTGTGGTTTTCAATGTCCCATTCTGAATTGAGTGTCAACGATTGCCTCCTTGAAGCTCTGTTGTATACTGTAAATCTGTAGTATGGGACCATGACAGTTTACGACTGAAACAATCGATTGCCCACATGTTACCTCTAGACCACAGAGGGCACCTTCTTGTGCAGCCTGAGTAGTTCATGCAAGTTGGAAATTTTTTGTTAGTATTTGTTTACACAATGTGCAAACTGACTACTATTAAGGGTTTTTTTCTTCAATTTTTGTTAATGTTTTTTACTTGCGATATTTTATAGTACGTTTATATAACTAAGCTGTAAAAATGTGGAATAAAAATGTTTTTAATTTTGAAACTTGAAGTTTATGAAAAACATTTTCTGAAGCACATTCACGTTTTCAAAATTGTTCGTTCACATGATGCAATTTCCATTCATTTCCTCTGAAAGTTGTATATCTATAGTCCTAAAACATCAGAAATTAAATTTTTCTTTGGAGTTATTAATTTTTTAAATTAAATAAAACTTCAAAAAATTTATAAATTGTAAATGAAAGAGTTTAAAAATTATTTATTTTTAATAAAGGTTGGTAAAACAAAATTTTATGACAGATTTTGCAAGTTATAATCGGAAAAATGACAGAACTTGGGAGAATAAAAGAAAAAAAGATTACATGTCGTCATGTGCATCTTTGACATAGGATAATAGAACTTGGCTATAAAGCTAAGAAACTCAGAACTAAAGTAGATATATTGAAATTAAAACTGATGCTTTTATAAGACATCAAAAACAATTGTTCAGCTAAATTGCTGAATTACATTTTCAGTGTAATATCCCATTAAATCTCAAAATTATGTTGCAAGGAAAATGCTAGCAAGATGAAAATACATAGAGGACAGAGAGCTTTCATTGTTAGCTCTCACACTGAATGTTTTCTTGCAGAACTTTGACTTAAGTGAGTTTCAGCCTTTTGTGCAATTTTTTTGTAATTTGCAGTAACAAAGGAAGGTGGTGAAGGAAAACAGTCTGCTCATCGCATGTTAAGAAGGTTGTCATCACTAAAAACCCAGGGCAGCACCAGTGCTGAGGTAAGAATTTAACTGTATCACATTTTTTAGATTTTGTAAGAAACAAAAGTTACTCTAAAATTGCTGAGCAGGCCTTTTTTTAAAGGTTTAATGTCCCATTTAACAACTGGAGCCTGCAGAAAATGAACAAAATGATCACGTGTTATCCTGGAAAATTAGGAAGTTTAAAGAAAGTGCCTAGAATTATTAAAACAGTTTCTAAGATTGAGGTTCTCCTTTAATTATTTACCTTCCACTTTCTTTTCTTTATTTCTTTTTTTTCTTTTTCTTTCCCTCCCTGCCCTTCATACATGAAAACTTTGCCATTTAATAAAACTTGTCAGCTGCAGTCTGTTGCATGTTCTTGGAAACAGAAACCAAACGAGATATCATATGGGCCATGATCTAGAAGTTCTTGAGTGAACCAACGTTTCGCCTAGCATCATCAGGATGTTGATCTGTCTGCTGAATAAAGCAGGTTGTCTGCACGTCCTAATTTATATCAGCTGGCTAAGGCTGATAGCATTCTGATTAGTTCTGGTCAGGAAGTGACTTCTCCATGTATTTACGTCCTGTACATAAATTGACCCACTTCCATTTAGTCAGTCAAAAAGAAATCTTATCTCTGAGTCACGATCTCGGATCATTGCATTACATTATTTCCAAATTACTTAATAACCTTGGTGCTTCTTTATATATGATCATTTAATTAAACAGCACAAATTATAAATTGAAAGAAAACAATCATTCACAATAACTTAACACGTTGTCTTTTTACAGATACTCCAACTTTCTTCTCCCAAGCGTCTTATCAGAACTTGATTCTGCATCCCTAGCAACCATTCTCTTTTTCTATGCACTGATCACTCATCACTCCCTATATATATAGTTCTTGTTTGTCTTTTACTCGCAACTTCACTTTCATGCATACATGCACGCACACAAAAACAGAAAATTTGCCTGAATTACTTAATTCTGTTAGTATAAAAGAAGTTTTAAAATTGAGTGTATCTACTATAAACATTCAACTTGATGAAATTGACACATTTCTACCCATAGCATTCTGCAATGTAGTTAAAGGACTGTGAACATTGATCATGTCCAGAGGTACATAGTTTATTAACATGTATTCTTGAAAATTTAACATAATATATATATATATATGCAATATGGAAAACAAGGCAGGGATAATTATGTATGAATACTTTCACTTGGCTTTGCCAGTACATCTCAACATTTCTGCAATGGATATTATTTATTGACATTTCTTAAATACATATACATTAAAATAGCTTTTGAACATGCATCAAAGATTTATTGGCAATGATGTCTCATTGTAACAGTTAGATACTATTTACAGAACTACATAAACATTATCAGGATAATTTGTCATTCAGATAATCTTGTACAGAATAAAATTATTTTGAGCATAGGCACTCTCTAGCAGCATTTTTAAAAACCACCGAAATTATCAATTTTTGTTTAAGATCATTAGGAAGCCCGTCAAATATTTTGATCATTTCATAATGCATACCTTTCTGGAAGCAAGAAAGTTTAGCACTGGGATAATGGATATTATACTTTTGTCTAGTGTTTATTCTGTGAATTAAATTATTTGTTATGAGGCCTGATTGTATACAAAGAATTTTAGAATCGGGAATATATACATGCAAAGAAGGGATAATATTTTCAATCTTCTAAAATGATCTTTGCAGGAGTGTCTGCTATGGGTGTTAGTAATGATTCTTATAACCTTCTTTTCCACACTACCTACCATCTTGGATATAATTTAGGCTTTGCACAGCAATATGTGTTTGGCCGTTCAGTATCCTTGACAGAAATACGACGGGAGTAAACAATTCCAGGTATGCAGCAATATCTGAAGCGTTTGACATTGCCAAACTTGGAATATGCATTCACACTACTTTAATGGCAAAACTTTCATATTATCAGTTCTTGCAATATGTTTAGCTTATACAAATGACATGTTCACCTCAAGTGGAATTGCCAGACTCGTTTTCGCTCAGGATACAAAAAAATGCTGCAGTCATCCCCCAACGAAATGATGTACTGTCAATGATGTTTTAAGTAATCCTTTTCTGTCTGTTCTACCGTGCTAGTCTTTTTTAATTTACATCCTCCAATGTTAAGTCATATCAGACAATGAATGAAATTGGTGTAATGATGCTCAAATGAGACCGGGGTCCATGGAACTTACAGTTACCTGACATTCATCTTTTTAGGATAAGGGAAAACCCCAGGAAAAAAACTTATCCAGGTAGCTCACTCTAACCGAGATTTGAACTCCGGACCTTTTGAATGTGAGGCAGACACGCTACCATCTATGCTACCGAGGCAGGCTAGTCTGTTTCGATCACAAATAATACCCTCAAGGATTATATTGCGCAATTTCTCCAACGATAAGTCACCTGTTACTTTCTTCTCTTTTGGTCCAAGTTAATTCTATAGGTCAAGTGAAGGTGAGTGTGGCCCAATTAATCCACAAATTCATTTACTTTAAAAACTTTTTTTTTTGGATTGTTTCAACAAGCCTATAAATATCTATTTTATACATAAAACTGTCGCACCGTTCTATAAACATAATATCATAGCAGATTTCTTGTGAGGTTTATCGATAAGGAGCTTTGTTTAGCACTACAACAAAAGAATGAAATTTATTTTCAATTGTCCATACAGTTGCTCTGGCCTTGTACCGTGTGCAATAGTTTCTGAACACTGAGAAGCTTTGATGTGAGTCTCTAACACCCATTTTGCAGCTTTATCTCATCAGAATGACTTCACCCTCTCAAGTATTTATCACAGATTGTTTATTTCACGTGTTGTTATTCAGGGAAGTCATACAGTTGATAGCAAATTAAATACTTTAATACTCGTCACTGCTTTCCATCTCATTGTCTTCAGTTATAATTGACTGGGGCCGTGAGAATATGGCAGCGCTTGCAGGTTTATACATTTGTTCTTCACTTTATTTCCTTGCCCTCAGAATGCATCACACACCGATATAACACAAACTAGGGCAGTAAAGTTGGCAGTGTTGCTAGGAGGAAGTTTATTAACTTGGTTCATTTACAAAAGTTTGTGAAATTTAAAAACAAGTTCCAGAATTCTATTATTTTTAGAAATTACTAAATTCCTGTGATTCTTCAAGTTCACTTTATCACCAATGTGAATTTTGTATTTGCCTACTTCTAAAAGATACCATGTATAAGAAATGTAAAATGAAATTTGAATCCTCCCAACTTATACCAGGTATCCCTTTTGTAGGGACTTTAGTAATTGCCTAGCAGGCATCCAAAGAAGTGCAAAATAAAACAAGTGAAATAGTGCAATTATTTCATTCCACTCATAAATTTGATGGTGAGATTTTATCACAAGTACGTGTGTAAAACTTCCCCGAACCCTTTTAAGAATTAGAAAAAAGAATGTGTGTTTAAATGAAAAGGTTAAATAAATGATCTGAACTTCCAAAGGCTTGTTACGTGCTTCAAATGCATATTTATTTCATTGGGTTATCCATCATTTTTGGGCCTTCCGATATTTCGTTTCCCTTTGGATATGTAATTTAATATTTTCTTCGTGTATCACTTCTCATTCATTCTATCTACATGTTTTAGCCACTTCTCTTCGTTTACAGACCTTTAGATAAATGGTAAATTTTGTAATTAAGTAACCAATGCGCAGAAAAGGCCATACCATCATGTTATGTTTTCAAGTGAATGTAAACGAGGAGAGGTAGGAATCATTTTCCACCCGCTCTTTAACAATAATGCTAGAACTAGGATTTTAAACAAATGTACACGTCCTTAAATTCATGCAACATTGTCCCCCTCTCACACTACAAGCCAGTACATATACTGATTGCCCAGGACAAGAAGGCAAGCTGGAGGAATGTGTATCGTAAAGTGTTGTCATATAACTCACCCATATGTAATACCTTTCGCTGCATTTACTGCAACAAACATTATAGATCTGGCAGCACGGGTGACTCAGTTACGCGAAGGCATTGTTGAGGTGGCGTGGCCAACTAGTTCAAAGAGACGGACAGTGCACTGCGGAGATATAAGCTCGCCCAAACGGTGGGGGAAGGAGACGGATTTCCAGAGAGTTCGTCTTTCTTCTGGCGCCGTCTTGATTGAGAACATTCCGGATAGTGAGTAATCTATAAAAAGGGAGCCGCCTTCCGTCACTGGCAGTCAGATGCTAATTGGACGCATGTGAACAGCTGTGTGGACTTTGTTGTGGCCGATGACCTTACAAGTTGTATGTGTATGTGACGTAATTGTGTTTCAACGGAAAGAAAGAATAATTTTTAGTGTTTGTAACCTGGACTTAAATTTCTCGTTCCCACAAAGTTACAATTGGTTCCAGAAGCGAGACATTACAACATGGAGGCTGCATTGGCACAGATTCTAGAGAAGTTGGAGACGGCAAATAACAACTTGGCCGCGAAGATGGCCGAATTAACAACAGAATTGAAGACGGCTAACGACAACCTCTCCGCTGAGATGAAAGAAATGAAGATGGCTAACGACACCCTAGCTGCGAAGACGGAGGCGGCAAATCACAATCTGACCGCAAAGATGGCCGAACTGGTCACGGGAATGAAGGATGCAAACGAGGCTGCCTCGCCGAAAAATTTGAAGAACAGTTGGCCAGCGTGAGGGATAACGTGACGGGGCAGGGCAAGCGCATTGGCCAAGTGGACGAGCACGTCGAAGACTTGGCGAACCGCTTTAATGACCTAGAGGGAAAGGACGACAATAACACCAAATCCCTCGAAGACCTGGTGAACCGCGTTAACAGCCTAGAATGAAAGGCCGACAGCAAAACCAAGTCCCTGAACGCCATGGTAGAGGACATCGTCGGCATGAGGTTGAAGGACTTGAACGCCGACGCGCCGAGACGCGACACATCTGTGCGCGTCAAATCGCCGAAGTACGGCGGCATGTCCACGTTCGAAGTGTTCCGCCGCCAATTCGACACGGTGGCTAAACACAAGTTGATGCCAGAGGTTCTACTTCCATTAGACCTGGACCTGTGGGACCAAGAACCCGGACCTTCTTTGACCAGGGTTTTAGCGAGCTGTCCCGAAAGGGCACCCAGCGCCTCCGTGGGGTTTTCCATAGGGCAAGACCTAGAGACTAGCAGCCCCCCCCCATCTGGTCCTTTGGCCTCGAGACGGAATGGAAGTGGATACGCCACTTACGCGCGCCAACATCAAAATGGGAAGGCTACCGATATGACCTCGACGGGGCCGCCTGGTGATCTAGCACACCTACTAGGTATGCTGGCTAGTACGCGGCAATATTAATGGCTTCCCTCAACCCCGCCCGGAGACGTACCCGATTTCCCATGAGTTTGGGAACCACTGCCCCCCTCGAGTCCAACGCAATCCGAACAACTCCCCATCAGGGAAGGGCTTGAATGTTCGACCCGAGGTTCCTCTAGTAATGTCAGAGGTACCACGAGTGCTAGGGGTCCGCAGCTACCGCACCCCGGCAGCTGAAGGGGACGAATCCCCGGCTAAACACAAGTGGTCACTAGAGGAGGAGACCGCACAGCTAATAGCCAGCCTCCAGGGACGGGCCGCAGAAGTCCTGAACGTAGTCCAGACAGCGGCGGCGCCCAAGGACATCTGAGAGACCCAGGAGAACCGTTTCGGGAACCACCGCTTGGCCATAGCCCACCGCAGCCAACTGAAGTCAAGGACGCAGCAGCCAGCGGAGACGCTGCAGGAGTTCGCCCTGGCAATTGAGTAGCTGGTCGTCTGCCTCACGTTCAAGAGGTCCCGAGTACGAATCTCGGTCAGGGTGAGTTACCTGGATAAGGTTTTTCCACGGGTTTTCCCTTATCCTGTAAGACGAATGTTGGGTAACTCTAAGCTCCATGGACCCGAACTCATTTAAGCATCATTTCATCCATTCCCTTCATCGTCCGATATGACTTAACGTTGGAGGACGAAAATTACAACACAACAGCAAAGCTTTGGTCGACCTTCCACCTGAATTTGTATCCCCGGAAGCCGCATATACGTTCGTTGACGGGGTACGAGACGTCGAGATACGTCAGCGCCTCGTGCTCGGCGATTACAAAACCATCCACGAGGCGCTAACGGCAGCATTTAGGATGGAGGCGGCCAAGGTGGCGGCTATTCCGGCGTCGGGAACTAGGAGTATCCGCTACACGGGAAATCGAAGGCCAGGCGAGGGACGCCGGCGCAGACCTAGTGGCGTGCGTTGGGGCTGTGGCCATCCTGCGCGTAAGTGACGTATCCACTTCCATCCCGTCTTGTGTCCTTGGACCAAATGCGGAGGCTTGTTAGTAACCAAAGTCTTGTGAGTGACACCGCGCCGTCAGCCGACGGATGGATGACAGGCCCATCGCGGACGGTTGGGTGAGAGGGAAACCGTGCCGCGTGCTCGTAGACACCGGGGCAGCCGTAAATCATCAGACGCGACGCAGCCAGGGGTTTGCCGTCGAGGAAACCAAGCCGACCATACCAGCTTGTGACGGCAACGGACGAAATCTTGCCTGTGGAGAAGGAGGCCCCGCTGAAGTTGACCTTGGGACGGAATGCCTTGCGTCAGTGAGTGTTCGTGCCGGAGGTGGCTGAGGAGGTGATACTAGGACTGGATGCCCTCAGGAGCCACGAGGCGACGGTCGACTTCGTCAGGAAGTTCCTGCGGCTCAATGGAGAAGAGGTGATACTCCGGCAACCCGAAGATCGCCTGAGAATCTGCAGGGTGGTCCTGAGAGAAGACGTGGTTGTCCCCGCGAGAAGCGAGGTAGTGGTGACGGCTCAACTGGAAGGCCAGCGAACAAGGAACTTGATGCTGGACCAGAAGACGTCTGTGCATGGACTTTGTGTAGGCAGGACATTGTTGCCGTTCCGAGAGGAGGTACCGGTGAGGCTGCTCAATCCAGCAGACACCGCTCACGACGTCCAGACCGGGATGGAGTTGGAGACGTGCTAGCCTGTGGTAAGCGTAACACTTGGCATCTTGGCACACCGTCACTAAACGTTCTGCCAGATCTTCTAAGCTAACCCCCTCCACCAGAAGCACCACCATCTCGAACACCTATGCTGTTCTCACCACAGAGGAGACCAAAAACTCTACGCCTGGAGCTAACTCAAAGCGGCGTAAATGCAACACAGACTCAGATGCTGCTATGGAGGAAGATTCCCCAGAAACTGCTGCACCACAAACACCATCCTCTACACCTAGGTCAGGTCGCCCGACTCCCATCCTCCTGCGCAACCCAACCGACGCCAGGAAAGTATTGTCCACTGCCCCGCCGGGCGACATAGCAAACTTCCCCATTAAGAATTTGCGTGGCACGGTGGCCCTTCTTCCTGCCATTGCCAACGATCACCGAAGCCTCCGCAAACACCTGGAGGAACAGAAGATTGAGGGCGTCATTACCCTCCTACCAGAGGAACGTTACCTTCACGTCACCGTGAAGGACTTTCCCTCTTTTGTCACAGAGGAAGAGATTAGGTCACACCTCTGCAGCATAGGCTTCACCGTCACGCGTGTCGCCCAGTTGACTACCAGGGGTCCAAATCCTCAGCCGCTGCCGCACTTCAGGGTAGCCTTACAGAAGACAGACAACGTCAGGGACATCTACAAGGAGACATTGATGTTCCATGCTACAATGCAGGTAGAGCCCTACCGCCCACCACCACGTCCTCAGCAGTGCACAAATTGCCAGCAGTTCACACACAACGCTGCTGGCTGCCTACTTCTACCTGTCTGCACCTTCTGCGGCACCTCTGGCGACAAACGTGCCAATTGTACACAGCTGGGAACCCTGGTGCAAACCCCGCTGCTTCAAATGTGGAGATGCCCACTCTTGTCGTTAAGCCAAATGCCCGGTGTGGCAGGAGGCCAGACTGGAGCTTCTCACCTCCAAGAATGGGCAGATGTCCAAATACAATGCCCGACCCAGAGTGCCACACAATGCGGAGTTACCACGAGAGGCATTCACCGGAGCACGCTACCCCGGACTTCCACCAAAACAGCCAATTAAATACCCCAGTTATGCAGCGGCTGTCACCAACACACCAGTTAACGAGCATCCCTCTGGTACTGCCGCCACAACTAAACAGAACCCCAAACCAACACCATTGGTTCCATCCTCTGATCAGGTGCCAACAGCTCAAAATGCTGGTCGATAGGTCTCCTCATCCAAAACCAGACAACAGCAACAACCTCTACCACAACGTCAACAGCAAACTAGTCATCAAAATCATTCCAAAAGCCTACCCCATCAGCAAACCTCAGCACAGCCTACAGCTGAACCCAGTGCTTCCCAACCACTATCCACCATCCCCAGTGAGACTTTCCTTGCTACCATGCAGCACATTCCAATTGCCCTGCAGCCTGCCTTTGCTGCCTACTTAGCGGAATCTATCCGCTTCCGTAAAAGCATCATCCACCCATACACCGTGCTTGTACATGCCGTCCTAAACTTCATGCTCTATCATGGCTGCTAATTCTAACTTTGCTACAAACTACCTCTCCCTAAAAATCTGCAGCTGGAATGCCAACGGTCTGCGACGCAAACTAGCGGGGCTTTCCAACTTTGTTGCCGTCAAAGGTGTTCACATCCTTCTAGTGCAGGAGACACATCTAACACCTTCCATAAAAGCCCGCATTCCAGGCATGGTATGCTATCGCTCCGATAGGGCAGACGGCTATGGTGGCACTGCCATCTACGTGAGTCGCAATCTACGGCATCACACGCTCCACATTACTCCAGCTTCACCATTGGAAGCAACTGGTATTGAGATCGAGACCAACAAGGGTCCCCTTCGGCTTTTCTCTGTTTACATCCCCCCGGACACCCGCTGCCTCCAAATACTCTTGATTGCCTCTTCACATCTCAACAGGCCACTATAGCCATGGAAGAGTTCAATGCTAAGAGTCCGGCTTGGAACTCTACCACTCTCAATCCCCGTGGCGCTCTTCTTGAGCGCTACATACAAAACAATAACTTATCTGTCCTTTCTTCCTCGCCCTCCATCCATCATGGTGACCGCCACCCACCTGATTGGCTTGACATAGCCATCCTCAAGCACATCCGACACCACCCCTATCTCTACTCCTTACCGGAGTTATCATCTGATCACTACCCACTACTACTGCTCTTCCAATCCCGTCCCACTCTCAAGGCGAAAGGCCTCTTTCCCAACCCTCGCCGCACCAACTGGCAATCATACAAACAGCATATGGAAATCCAACCAACACTTCTAGCTCCCTGCACCACTAAGGAAGAGGCAGACGCTCTAATCTGCCGGATAACACCAGCTATTTCTATGGCAATTAAGCAGTCGACACCCTCTGCTCGTTCACACCCGCAAACTGCCCGCAAGCTTCCCAAGCACCTTCGGGAGCTCATAGCTGCGAAGAATACGGCCAGACGGAGAGCATAACACACTGGCTCCCCCACGGATAGACAGACTTACAACCAACTCTGCTACCGTCTGAAATTAGAACTGGCTGAACACCTTAACGAGGATTGGGAGATCCGCCTTGCCTCACTCAACACAGAAGACCAATCGCTCTAGCGCCTATCCAAGGCCATTCTGCGCCTTCCCACACAGGATAAGCCTCTGCGTCATAAACCCATCCTCGCCCAATCAATCCGAGAGAAAGTGGAGCTAATGGGAACTTTCCTAGGAACCACCTTCCATCCTGCCGCCACCTGCAAACAGAACAACGTGCAGCAAATAACAGCTGAAGTCTCCCACTTCCTCTCTAGACCATACGACCCCACTGGCATTCCTCAAACCTCTTTAACGGAGATTACATCACTTCTCTCCTCTGTGCCATCATATAAAGCCATGCGATACGACAATATTCCGTATGCCGCACTCAAAGCTCTCCCTAACAACTGGTTGGAGCTTCTAGTCCATCTCTTTAATGAGGTGTTTAGACTGGCATACTTCCTCAGAGCCTGGAGGCATGCGAAAATCATCACCCTCCCTAAACCCGACAAATACACCTCCACGCCGGAAGGACATCGTCCCATCAGCCTTCTGCCGACAATGAGCAAGCTCTTCGAGAAGGTCATTCAAGCACGGCTGCAACAAACCCTCTCAGCGCAGTCAATACTGCGCCAGGAGCAATTTGGCGTTCGTCAGCAACATTCCACGGTACACCAACTTCTTCGTCTGGTCGACGAAGTCATCAAAGGTTTCAACAACTAGCACTTTGTTGTTGCCTTATTCCTCGACCTCACACGCGCCTTCGATTCCGTCTGGCACGAAGGCCTCCTCCACCGCCTAATTCACTATAATTTCCCACCATATATCATCCATATCATCCACTGCCATCTTCAAAAACGCACCTTCAGCGTCACCAAGCAAGACGTTACTTCCGCCTACCACCCTATTCATGCATGAGTCGCCCAAGGGAGTGACCTTGGCCCCCTGCTCTTCCTCATCTTTATCAACACCTTGCCCTCCTATCAAGGCTGTATGTTGTACCAGTTTTCTGACGATACTGCCATAACCACCGCATCCACACGACACCAAGTTGCTGTAAATCGACTTCAAATCGATGCAGACAACTTCAAAACCTGGTTCAATACCTGGCGCCTCACTGTGAACCCAACCAAGTCACAGGAATCACCTTTACAAGGCGCACAGAGGTTGATGTCCCAGAGCTTCGCATTACTAGTGGATCTGTTCACTGGTCCACCATAGTCAAATATCTTGGAGTCACACTGGACCAGAAGCTCACCTGGAAGGCCCACATCGGCAAAGTATACAGCAAGGTTGCACGCAAGATGGCACTTCTCTACCCCTTATGTCACCGAAACTCTGCCATATCACTTTCTAACAAACTGCTTCTCTATAAACAAGTCCTCCGCCCTGTTCTCACCTATGCCTACCCAGTGTGGGCCACTGCTGCAAAAACCCACATGTACCACCTCCAAATCCTTCAAAATCGCTTCCTACGCATCGCTGTCGATGCTGACTGGTACATCCCTAACATCAAAATTCCCTGTGACCTTTCCTTTCCACTCCTCACAGACTACATGCTCTCCCTTTCACAAACATTCTTTGACTCCCTTCCACACAATTTCAACGCCTTCATCCGCGGCCTCGGGGTGTACGATATTGAACCCGGGGAGCGTTACAAGCATCCCAGGCTTCTCCTACATCGACCCTAATATCATCATCCATTGAAAACAAAATATATTCTCATCATCTCTTTAACTTATTCATCATCTCTCTAATTTCTTCTATTCAACATCTCACTCTAACCCACTCCCCAAAGAAATTAAAGCATAACCTCCCTACCACAATGCCATCGTCTACCACCGTCTTTATTTCAAACTTCATCTTTCAACCAGCAAAGGACCTAGTCCTGGAATGGTATCTGTCGGAAGGCCCACCGCCTTTGGTGGGATCCCCTTCCAACGACAATTTCGGTCGTCGTCTGTGTACATAGCGACCTTGAGACACTGTGTTGCCTTTCTTGATGCCCGCATCTGATCCCGCGAAGATCTATCGACTGAGAGCCGCAAGGAGCGTGCAATGTCTGCATATAATGGCACTCGGCACTCTTCCTGGAAATGCACTCATTTTGGAAGAAGAAAATTCTTGGAGTACGCTAACGCAGGATCTGAAGGATCGCTAATTTATTTTGCATTCTATGACATTTTGTCCTTATCCAGCGTTACAGCGAGTATAAGAGAAGCTATAACACATGTTTAAAAGTGTTAATGTTTTATAGCGCTTGTCACTGTGAATCAAGGACGAGTTAATGTCGAACTAGTATTTGCCTTCTACAATGATAATGCCTAGAAAATACTTATGTGCGTTTCTCGGTTTGCTTTGTATTCACCAAGATCTTTAGCATTAAATTGCCTTATGCTTTACAATGGTGAACATTTTACTATTGAACAATATACGCATAGCATGTTTCAAAGTATTAGGGTTACATGCCTTTAATATTTTGAACAATTAAATGTTTACCTCTTGATATGGCATTTCTGTGGTATTTAATTTGGTAGCGACTCTACAAATTCTCTGTATATAAACATTCCAGTGCTAACCTGAGCTGCTGACTTCTAAAGACTCGCATTGCGTGAGCTTTAAGTTTGCAGAAATGTGTTTTTTTAAACTTAATGTTGGTACAAAGATTAGGTGACATAGAGATATAAAAAAAAACATTTGTCGCATTTCACGTTATTTGCAAAATTGTTTCGGATCAATAAATGCACAGGTAGAAAGCAGATTTTGTAAATAAAGCGAAATTTCAACGAATTCGCGAATAGCTCTTCAATATAACAATATTTTGATATTCGGGAAGCAAATACAACTTTCGAGGGAAGTTTAAAAACGCGGACGAAAGTTAGTTTCAAACAAATGAATGCATCAAACTAGTGTCTTGTTCCTACTCAAAACGCGATGTTTAACTGTTTAAATTCCGTACAAATTAGCGCTTTAGTTCCACATCGTCCGTTAATAACGAAAAGGCGTTGGTTCACTGTTGCGTTTGAAGGTAGTCACAGCGTCACGTCATTAAAGTCGAAAGTGCATTGTGTTACTGACGTGGTTTGCAATGCAGGTAAAAGTAACGTTATCATGCTGAAATTCGAAATATTTGTGTACAAATTGGAGTCGGCAAATGCTGCATTTCCACTGAAATGTTTACCTTACGCATACATGATATAAACTAACCTATAGGGTAATGAATCTGATGGTGCTATTTTTATGTTTTAGACCGAAGAACGCCAAACAGAAAAGAATACAGACAGATCTGAAGGATTACGTGACGGTAAGTAATATAATGTTTTTAGTATTTTAAAGAACTCTGCATTCCTAACATTATGTTACTTAATTCATATTCTCCTAAACTATAAAAAGTATTATGTATGAAGACATTTTTTATCAATCTTAATGTACATTTGTTATTTTTGACACTTTTGGCTCTTCTTTCCATTATATCCTGCAAAAATGTGTTCTAAGTTATACACTCACTTGTGATATTGCCTGTTATAAGAAGTCACAAATATGACCTAAGGATTACACAGAAAATGAAACTAGTTACAGTGCAGTAATAAATAATGACCTAAGGATATTTAAAAAAGAGGTAAATACTTGTAAACCTTAAAAAAATTCATCAATTCATTTGAAATAAAAGGAATAATATCTAAAGACCAAATTTACTTACTGTGCATATGCCTTGATCATGCTGCTTGTTGTCAATAAATGAACTAGTGCAAAGTTTCCACTTATCTAAAGTGTGATTAAACTAAGTAAACATTTTAACTAAACCACAGGATAAATCTTGCAGGTGTCCTTGAACCAGCTCTTGAAATTATGAGCTTTCCTGTTTGTGCCTTGGTACACAGGTACTCTGCTACCGTCTGTGAGATGTGCCTTTTAGACAGAGAAATGCATACTCACCATCTCACTATGACGCAGCAGGCAATGCAGATACACGAGCTAAACATGCATCGGTCTCTCCATCCGACTGTTGCTCATTCCCTAATCCACAGTTAGAAATTTCAAACAAATCTATGTTTTCTCCCAATTCCTGGTGTTCTAAATTTATAACTTATCTGTCTGTAATGAACTGCTCAGTACTTTGTATGTGCTCACAGGACCTTTTCCAGTTTACTATGGTCACTTTTGTAATCACATTATCAAACAAGGCTTTTACGTTGATGCTTTTAAATGAAATATTATGTTCAACAACAAAATTATTTACATGTGCACAAATAAGTTCTATGGCATTAAAGTCACAGTGATAAGGTGGCAACCATACTACAATATCCATGCATCTCTGCTAGACTACTTCATACACTTTGAAATTATCTTTTTTCAATTTAGTTCATATGGCACTGGTCATGCCGCTCATGAATGAAACTCAATATTCCTATTATGAAGTCATTCCCGCTTATGGGATTTTAGTGAAGATGAAGTGGGTGCTATTGTCCATAACGATGTTATAATGATGAGGGTATATTAGGTAGCATTTTATTAACAAACCAATTCTTTAAAATGCTGTTATCCATTTGTTTATGGTAGTCTTTAATAGTTTTTGACTTAAAAGTTAGCAAGGCATTAGGAATAAACCCTGTTAGACATCCAGAATATTCAACATGGCTTTTAAGTGGTAAATCACTTTCATTTTCATCAGCAACACACTTCCATACCTTATTTCTTGTATGGTTTATATTTACCCACGTTTCAAGGCCTACCTGTAGACCTCAGTTCTTTCATTTGTCTTAAAAATTTAAATCTTTTAGAAACAATATCTATTCATTCCATTAAAAACCATCTTCCTTGCAAATTTTTACTCTAACTGAGATGAAGCTTTTCAAGAATTTTTCTTAACAACCACGCACTTCCTTTAAGTAAGTGCTTAGCTTTTAAAGACTCGTATATATCCACCAAACTAGGCAGAAAATATACACAATACAGCGAGTAGCAGCAGCCGTGAATGAGTCAATTAGGTAACTCATAAACTTCTATTATAATTTTAGCATTTAAAACATGGTAATAATATACAAACATCCATGTTACAATTGGATTTCAACAACTGCATTCTCATAAAAGTTGAGAAAGTTCATTTTGGATTCCCTTATGTCTAGTGCCAAGCAGACCTGCATGATCTAGGATAGTGTAACAAAGGTGACAATGCTAATGCATCTGATTTGTTGTCATTAACGTTTATCATACAGGAACACAATGATGTAGGCATTGGCAGCCAATGGTTCTGCTTCAGCACTCATTTTATACAGTCTGATGTTGGAAGTATCCTTAAGGGTCATTCTAAAATATTAATTATCATTTCTCAAATAATATTTATGATCCTCACTGTTGTTTTGCTGCTCTTTATGTAATACAATACTTAAATGTGTTCTTATTGATATATACAGAGAATATAAAAAGTTATAATTTATAAAAAATGGGTCTCATGAATTTTATGTACTTTTCTAATATGCCAAGTGTAAATATCTGTTTCTCTGATTTTTGCAAAGTGTAATTCCTACTTTTTGTGCAAATAACAATTTCCTTATCCATTATATAACTTACATCATTTCCAATGTAATTATTTGTCAGTAATCCCTGTTGGAAAGCTACTCTGACAATTTGTCCATTTACTTCTATTTCTATTTGTGAATCTCTTTTGTGATTCAGACTGCTTTCACACTGTCCTTTTAATATTTAATACCACATCCAGATTTGTATAACACTGTTGTTATTTGTTTTTGCCTCAACGTCAGTTGCTTTGTCTTCTGCATATATGATGGTAAACTCACGATTCCTTAAAATTATATCAAATATATCAATTAAATAAGAAAAACTATAGAAGAAAATGAAAAGAAACCAACACGGTACTGTCCCTTCAATCACACATTCTCTTGCACAAGCAGTGTGCAGTTTCAATTATCAAAACACATTCCATTAGAAACATTTGCAACATCATGCAGAATGTACACACTTTCCTTCCTAACCTCTTAACAAGCAGTAACCATAATCTTGTTTTAGCAAAATGAGATGACTCCATACCATCTGTTGGATCTTCATAAAACTATGAGGGCCACTCCAAAAGAAATGCATACTATTTTTTTTAAACATGCAGTTTTCATTCTACATCTTTGAAACTTTTACAGTGTAAAAATACATTCTTTAGGAACAACGTCTCATTTTTCCACAAAATCCCCATTTTTCTCAAATGCCTTGTACCCAATTGGTAAAAGTCTTTACCAGCATGTTTGAGCAACTGATTAGCACAACGGAGTCATCATCTTCAAAGAGACAATAGCCATACCCATCCAAGTTTTGCGATCGCTTCTGTGGTTTTTTGACTGACACTTGATCATGTATTGTTGTGCAACAGCAAAAAATAATGTGGTCGAACTCGACTCAGTCAAGCTTGAAGTGTCTTCAGAGTTTCCACATATGCATCGGAATTAATGATGGTTCCATGTGGCATGATGTCCTCAAGCAAGAGTCCTTCAGAATCATAAAGCACCGTAGCAATAATCTTTCCAGCCAAAGGTGCAGTTTTGAATTTTTTTGTTTTTTCTTCCTTGGGCACATTCGCATGATGCTACTTCATTGTCTCTTCATTCCTGGTGAAAAATGATGGATACGTGTTTCAACCCTCATAGTTCTTCCAAGAAAGTCATCTCCACCATTCCTAGACTGTTTTTTTGTGAGCCTCTGTCAACAACCCAGGAACCTACCTCAACACTTTCAGTTCTTTCTTCCCTTATTCCAATGTAGAGTGACAGTTCACTCATCGTGATGCATCTGTCAGCAGAATCCAGTTTTGTAACTCTCTGCACATTGCCAGGAGTTTGTGCAGTGTTAGGCCAGCCATGTCCTGTTTCGTCACATAATCTGCTTGCCCACCAACTACAGCAATGTCTCCATACACCTTTTTCAACCTCTTGTGGATGCTTCCCACTCTCTCATTTACACAGCACAGGAATTTTATGACAGCATGTTGCTCCTGACAGATGTCAAGTGCAGCAGTCATCTTGAAGGCACGCAAAACTGCAAGCTGTTTGAAAATGTTTTGCTTTACTCAAGGATGAGATATAGAAACATAAAAATTAGGATATTACTAACAGTTAAAGTGCAAGCAGTGGATCCATGCAATATATCTCTTCTCCTTTTTGTGCATATGCATATCCTTGGCACCTAAGTTTTCCTTAAATTGTAAAATATTGGACAATTTTTCAAGCAAGTGAATTGCCATCTCAGGTTTCATTCAGTGTTAGTTGTGTGCTCAGGTTTTGATGAACAATGTCACATGATGTTTGTTTATTGTGAACAGGAAACACAGAATCAGATAGATTGAAGGCAGCGAATGGCAGACCCAAACATATTCTGGTAGCAAGAACCAAAGGGCACCTAGTGGAAATTAACGTTGGACACCCTAACCCTGCAGTAATTACGGTAAGCTCTTGGTACTCAAGCACTTGTGAAGTGAGTCAGTGGCTATGGTTAGTGAAATAGATATTGCTCTCAAAACAAACTTTTCGTTTGAAGCACAATAACCAAAGCTTGTGTGCTCTTCACAGTCAACCCAAAGTGCTTTGCAACATTCCACAAAACTTTTTGTGACTCTTTGTAAAACCTGGATCTGCCATTACATAAGAGTCAAATCAATAAACAGGACAGAGACCATTTCATAAGCTGGTAAAGTGATAGCCACATTACCAAGGAATACTACTCTTAGATTACTTAGAAAAAGGCAGAAATACAAAACTTGCATTGACTAAGGGCTCTATCCCACATATCAAACAGCAACAAAGGTATGTGCATTGGACCATCCACGAGTCCCAAGTGACTTCTTGCTGTTTCCTAACTTGCAACTGACTTACTGCCAAGAAATGTTCATCTAATGGGGAGGTGTTAATTGCAGTCAGTGAGTATTTTGCAGAGTTGGACAACCCATTTTTGCAATGAAATGAAAAATCTGGAAAATCGCTAGACCAAGTGTATATCCCCCAAGTGAGACTGTCAAGAAGTAGGGTAAGTTGGCTACGATACAAACATTCCTTCCTGCTTTTTTACCAAACTTATCAAACTACCCTCAGAGTGATCAAGCTGTTTTTCGTATAGCTGTCATAAATAAATTCACTATTACATATACTTTGGTGTAAATGACCCAACATTTTTGTGCAGTTTATAAATTAAGAGGCTTTTGCATTCTCCTGTATTTTGTTTACTAGAAAATATTTAGCACAGAAAGCTATAGACACATGAGATTATGCATTTTTCTCTATACTCTGAGGTGTTTTGTTTTGGATTTGCAGGATGGTAAATCCAGGAAATCTTGGGAGGAAGCTGCAATGCGCATTGCAGAAACATTAAAGGATAAAATAGAAAGGGGAGACATATTACCAGATATAATTCAAAAGCACATAGATTCAAACATACACAACATGGAACAAGACCGAGCAGCTGAAAAGATGAATCGCATAATTGAGCGGAAAAGTACAAAACTCAGGTAATTAAAACTTCTGGATGCTATGAAGTGTTTGTTCTTATAGCTACCCAATATTTTGAAGTTAGAAGCTGAAGAACCACAAGAGAGGAACACTTGTTCCTTGGAGTAAAATTAACAGTTTGTATTCCTTCTTTGTAAAGAAGTTTATTCATACCAAATTTTGGGGGTAAATCAGGAACCATTGATGATCATTAAACAGTTTCTTTCATTTTTACTGTTCATTTTGAACTGTTATATGTTGGGTATAATTTAATATGATTTAATTAATCCATATGCTTTGTTTTACCACAAAGTTGATTTTTGTTTCTTTCTTTGCTAAAATATCTGCCATTTCAGAAACAAAAGTATTGCTATAAGATTACACAAGTATTTTGTTAAGATAAAGTTAATGGTAAACCATAATTTTACTAATAGGATGTCCGCCATTGCGTAGGTGGCACCTTGTCTGTCTGACATTCAGGAGATCCCAAGTTTGAACCTTGGTCAGTGTGAGTTACCTGAATATGCTACAAAGGCAGGCAACTTCTGCTGCAGAAGCCAGAATTATAAAATTTTCCACACTGCAGTCATCTTATGCCAAAAGAATCATGTTATTACGAAGTACCAACACATTCTGGAAATTCTTTTGTTGGAGTTTGAAGACAGGTTTCATGATCTGAATGAAATATATTAATATTTGAAAATCCATTTGCAGTAAAGGCAGAAAAAACTCCATTATACTGTCAGCGGAGATTATTGATATAATTGTGTGCCTCATAGTACATGGATGCAGAGTAGTAGGAATTTAGGGTTGGCATTATGGAGACTAGTATCTGCCTTTTAGATGTCAACAATGTTTAGAGAAACTTACATCTGCGAGCAGTTCTAAGTTATATTGCGAAGAACTGATTCTATATTAGTAGTCACATTTCATATAAATGTTGTTTGATATGTCAGAGTATGGTCAAATTTAAGTTACTTTAGGATCCAAAGGTTAAAGAAGGCAACGACAGTGACCACATCACATAGCTTTAACCAATTAGGTGAGCCATTTTCCGTTCATACCCTTGTCTGAGTTCTGTTAAAAATGTTACTCTTTTTACATCATGTAAAGTGTAGATATTGCTTGTTTTCTTCTCTTCACCATGCATTATGTAAGCATATTTAATTGTTTGTTATATAGAATAAAAAGAAGTATTTCAGGAAGTGGAGTGCCATTGTTACTAAAATCAGGCAAATGAGTCAACCTTGTATATACTTTTCCCCATTTACAAGTTTTTTGATGAAGACTAGTTTCTGGGAAATTTTCCTATCGTCAGTTCTGTGGTTGACTGATGATGCATCCAGTGTCTGCATCTGGCTTGGTGTCGTGCTGCCATCTAATGTTCTGGTAAGTTTGATGATGTCATCTACGGCAGGAATTTCAGGACCTCTTGATGAACTTCGAAATTCACTCCGCGTTCAACTACCTTCCCCCTCACGCTAATTGGAAAATGCTTTTGCGCCATAGGCCATAGGTGGTGCTTTCCCATCACATTTAAACCTGCAGTAAACATCATAAGATAAATAAAATCATACAAATAAGAATATGAAGGCATGCAAAAATACAAGTTTATAATGAACTGAGAAAGTTTAAACTGAATGACTGAGCAATGAAACTGAAAGAGTTTATAATGAGGGATCTTTTAAACCAGCACACATACCTTTCAAAAATGCCTGTCTTTCAGTCTTAAAAGTCATGTCACGCCATACCGTACTTTTCGTGTGTTCCTCGTGTATAATTTGCAATTTGTATCTCAGTACAGTCTGGTTGTCCTTAAATAACGTCTTCGCCACACAGAAATATCGCCTCTGTCTCTTAGCAGATTTTTCTTGCCTCATTTTTCATTCAAAAACCCCACCTGTATAAGCAATCTGCTGAAATTTGGTAAATCTGCATCCTCATTTACAGCAGACGAAATGTTACTTATGTTAGGGAGTTCGTTTCCATAGAAAAAATTATGCACATGACGACGCACAACACTTTTCACGAACTTTTGTTTATTCCTGCTTTTCCCTGGAGTGGTAAGTTTTCCTGTTTTCTCAATTTCACATCGCCATGTTCCTACGGATTAACACTCACACCTGTAACTTCAGAGTACAGCTGTTCGACTTCTCTCACTAACAAAGATGGATTCTTCTCTGTGAGTGCATTAAACACATGCACCACAATTCTTTTTTTGCCCGTTTGTAAAGAATTATCCTTGCGATACTTCAGCGAAAAACTGGCGGTAGACTCTGCCATTATGCACATAAGTACACGCACAATAAACAATCAATAAAATAATTTGGCTCTCGCACTGGGCACAACACGCCGTCGAATGGCGATATATGACTAATCCAGTTCAAAACAAGGTCAGTGATAAAAAGTCATATAAACAAACGTCACCACTAAATCTCGTCACTAAATCTCGTGCTATCTTGCCATATGCTTGAGAGCAAAGGAACCTCCTCTTTACTTCGTTTAAGAGTTAACATGCATTTCAGATAAGTCAACTCTGTTGCGTAATATATTTAATTCAAATAGTTACGAAAATATAAATTTGACAATTCTCTCCCAACTTATAAATATGTTAAATAATGAACTAATTTTTACCGCACAACAGTCATTACCACAACAGCAGACAGTGAGAGGTGATTAGGTCACGTGATCGTTAAGAGATACGTGGCAAGCTTATGTGAAACAAGGATTAGATCATTAATTTTTAGATGAGTCGTATTTATTACACATCTGCTTCACTTTTGTACCTATTTTGAGGATATGTTTCGCAAATCATCGTTTGCATCTTCGGATCTTATGCGACTAAAGCTTGATCCTGTGGTGTGGGTAATTCTGGAGTTGCTGCTGCCATCTGTTGATTTAGTGATGAACTTAAATGTGGGATTCTCTTCTGGCGGGATTTCAAAGTTCATTGGTTTATTTGATGTTACTATGTTCTTGTTAGTACTACGAAAATCTGAAAATGAAACAAATTTAAAAAACAGTAAACTGCCAGTATTGCAAAATTCATTACGCATTGTTTTTTTAAAATAAATAACGTACCTCTCTAACCATTAAAACTATCTATAGTCCCCTGCCATATCTCATTCCATCGGTGCTCCATCTTCATCTCATGTATCATCAGTGTGATGCTGCATGTATTGAAAGTGGGCGTTAAACACTACACAGTGCAAGTTTGAAAATAATGTTACAGCAGCTGCTAAAAGACTTTCCAAATATCCTGCACTATCTCATAGCGTTGGATTCATATCTCTTTCTTAGCATAGCCAAAAATATGTTAATGAGAGGGAACTATAGAGAGACTGTGAAGGAGTTTCCTACACAGTGACACAAGCAGTCTAAAGACACTCACTATCCTACTACAATGCACAATGAAGCTTCAAAAGCGTCTGGATATATTAGTTTGTCACTTGAGTCACCCATTGGTTGAAGGCACTCAAAAATATTTCAATTGTGTTCTAACATGAGGTAAAAGTGACTGCTTCAAAACTCCAAGGAATGAATAGCACTTCTATTTTTAATATTTTTGTGTTAGTATTAAACATTTTAATTTGAAAATTTGGACCACCTTGCAAATCAAAACAGAATTGGATGAAGTTTACATGGACTCTCTGCTATCTTTGAAGACCATTAACTTGCAAATTAATGTGGTCGGACAAGCTACGAAGACAAAAGTGCACCCCAGCCATCCAATTGAGGTCACCATACAGGAAACTGTTCGTAAATCCATGACATGGTAATGCAAGACCACCGAATAGTTTGTGAGGTTTCTCAGTATTGTACACCAGAGTGAAAACAATGGATAAAGGCTGGTGAAAGTGCACCATTTTGTCAGCTGGTAAGGAAGATTACTTGGAAAAAGGCAGAATTGTTGGTTTGGTTAAATAAAACGGATCAAGACTAACATACAAAGAAGTGCTCTTTCACCAGATAATGCACACCAGTAATAACAATGAGGAAAGTGCATGAATTGGGTTCCTCATCCACCCTATTCACCAGACTTAGCCGCAGGTGACTGGCTTTCTGGTAGGAAGCTTTCATTAAATGAGAAAGTGTTAGTTGCACTCACGTTTGCAGAGTTTGAAAGAACCTAATTTTCCAGTGTAATGAGAAGGCTGGAGATTTGTTGGACCAAGTGTATGTTCCTCATTGTAGGATATATATACTTGGGCCAAGAAATAAAATGAGTTTGTTATGATACAAACATAGCAGACTTACCAAACCACCCATGTACTTATAAAATCATCATCTTTACTGGGAAATCTCTGAAGATAGTTTTAGGTGATGGTTCTACAGTCAATGTGAATAGGTAAACAATTTCTTGCACTGCACTATATCCTGCTGCCTTCAGTTCTTTCCATGTTGCATTCTGTGGAGGCAGTTTGAGGGCAACTGCTACAACACTGCAGACATCTCCATAGGCATGTTGAAAACTTAGGTGAATTTCATTTGATGATTTCCTCCTTAGCTAGGAATTTAATGGTAGCATGAGCAAAACATCAGTGTCTATATATGGAAGAAGCTAAAAACAGTGATGTGTTAAGAAGTATTAACACAGACTGGTGTACACTCCCCTGAACAAACGTATGAACATATAGTAAACACAGCCAAAAACAACAATTTCAATAGAGTAACAATCAACAAGAACATTACAAAAATATACCAAAGATACCACACATCTCATCCAAGAAGTAAAACAATTGTCATTCACATATCAAAAAACTTTTTACAAATTTAAGAAGATTTTCATTAAACGCTACATCAGCTTAACCCCACAGAACAAATTCACCATAGAGAAACTGCTTTCTAATAGATTAAAAGACCCTATAGGTACCACAAGATAAAAAAGCTGGAATTTACAAAATCAATTGTTCTGATTGTGATAAAGTATATATATAGGAAATACTAAAAGAAATCTAGAAACCAGAATAAAGAAACATATAATAAACAAATGACTAAATCTGCAGTTTGACACCATTTGTAGACGACCAATCATAACATCAAACCAAACATTACACTAATCAAACCGACCAGTCAAGTATGAGAATTGGACACATGGGAAAGATCTTCATTTTGAAACACAAATCAATTATGTTAAAGAATCATCAATTAATTTTGATTTCCTGCTAAGTTATCCTCTGGAAGTACATTACACGGCCACAATACAAAGAACACCGCTCAGTTGGACATGTGAACAGAGATTAAAAACCATCATTAATAGTAAAATTTTAACAACTGCAGAACAAAAAACTATCAAACCGGACAACCCAACCATTGCAAGACTATATGGTTTGCCTAAAATACACAAACCCAACATACCCATGAGAACCATTGTAAATAATATCAACACTTCTACTTACCTTTTGGCAAAATGGCTGTCCAAAAAATTTCAACCCTTTCCACAATTCCATACTTTGAGCATAAAAAACTCTTTAGACCTGGTAGAAAAAATGTAAAATCTTAAACTAGAACCTCATGACACTTTAGTATCCTTTGATGTCCGCTCCCCCTTCCCTAGCATTCCATTAGACAAACTTTTGATTCAACTGAAAAAATAGCTAAATTCCATTAAACTAGATGCCAGTGCAATAGACAGATATTTGGTAATGACTGAAATATATATACATCAAAATTATTTTGTTTTCGATGGAAAATATTATAAACAAATTTCAGGACTAGCTATGGGAAGCCCGCTATCACCATTTTTGGTCAATTTATACATGAGCTTTTTCGAAACACATATAACTAAAGCCTTCCCTCATAATTTTAAAACATGGTACAGATACGTAGACGACATCTTTGCAATAGTGCCCTACAAACAAATAGATGATGCTTTGAAATGACTCAACCTGCGAGAACCCAGCATACAATTCACAGTAGAAACTGAAGAGGACTGTATTCTTATCTTTTTTGGACCTTAAAATCACAAAAAGCAATGAAAAACTAGAATTTGGTATCCATAAAAAAGCAACACACACAGATAATTACATCAAAGCAAATAGTTTCAACCCAATTCCACACAAACATTCCACCATCAACAGTCTCACACACAGATTAGTAAATCTACCCCTCAGCCAGCAAGAATATCAAAAAGAATACCATCAAATCTTAAAAACTGCAATTAAAAATGGATATGGAAAAAACCTTGTAGATAAAAAGCTAAAATCATTCAGTCTTCAAAAGAGATTGAAACAGATCACAGCTCTCACACCAATAAAAGAAGAAATTAGATTTGCTAAATTTACTTACCACCCCTGGGCCGCAAAAAAGTTCCAAAAAATATTCAGGAAATACAATATAACATTGGCACCAAAAAACAATAACAACATTAAAAACCTACTTAATAGTAATAATACTGATAAGATAAAACTAGAGGAAAAGTCAGGCATTTACAAGATTAAGTGTAAAGACTGTGAAAAAATTTACATAGGGAGGACAAAAAGAAACATAGGCACTAGAAAGAAAGAACACTCCAGGCACTTAAGATACAAAAATATTGATAATTCTGCAATAGCAGCTCACTTTTGTCTGAAAATCATGAAATTGAAGATAGCACCAAATTACTAAAATACGTACAAAAACATAGTGAACTCGTCATATGGGAGAAAATATATATAGAAAAACATAAAAACCAACTAATGAACTTTGAAATCCAACCAGAAGAGAATCCCACATTTAAGTTCATCACTAAATCAACAGATGGCAGTAGCAACTCCAGAATTACCCACACCACTGGATCAAGCTTTAGTCGCATAAGATTCAAAGATGCAAACGATGATTTGCAAAACATGTCCTCAAAATAGGTACCTAAGTGAAGCCGATGTGTAATAAATACCACTCATCTATAAATTAATAAATGGTAAGTGGAGTTGGGTGTAAACATAGTGACTCATTAATCAAACTCAAAAATGTGTTAGTGTTACTAGTACTGACTCATCTTAGGTACACACATACAAATACTATCTGCGGTTACATGGCAGAAGCCAATGACATCACAGTCTTGCAGTTGTTTTTGTTATATTGTTGACTTTCAGTGTGACTCTTATACTTAGTAAACAGAAAACCCAAAAAATTTGATATCAAGACTTCACCTGATACAAATTTTGAGGTCTCGTATGTGTGTCCATGTATCTGTGAACAGCATAGTGTTAAATAACATGTCTCTAGCGTTCCACTGCATAGAGAGTTGCAGGTTCGAGCCCTGCCTGGGTCATGGGTGTTTGTGTTTAATGCATGTGTGTGAAACTACCAAAACTAGCAGTAGAACAACGGAAACAATAATTAAAAAAACAGTTAAAGAAGGAAAAGAAAATTATATATTTATATACATAGATAGATATATTTTATATAAAAAATAACAAAATCATCATCTTCCAAGAACAGTTCAACCCCGAAGTACACAAAAATTGATCCCATTGCAACATGCAATTTATGTTAAGTCAGATTACGTAAGCAATGTTAATTAATAGTAAGTCATTCATTTTGTTTATACCTTGGACATAATCTGGAATATTCCCTTGTACCTATAATAAGCTAATGTTATTGTTGATTAACAGGAACTAGATAGAACAATTAGGTTTTGTAAGTCATGTGTTTTTAATTTGCTTGCTCAGATGGCTGAAACAAGAGGCTCGGCTTTTGGAGTTGGATGCACTTATCAAGGAAAATTTGAGCCTGAATGGAGCTGAACCAGAGAGATGCATGGAACATCTCAATGAACTTTCTAATCTAGTAGTTGACCCACTCATGTTGAAGAAACATCCAGGAGTTGTGGATACCATTATGAAGGTTAGCAATCTTCTCTCTTTTAACATTTATAAGAAATATTTTTAACTTGACTTCACTTTACTTGTGTTATAATTAAAATTATCCAGGACTGGTGTATTAATTGCAATAATTGTACCTTCAGTTTAGTGATTGTGTTGGTACACTTGGTGATGTATTATTGGTCACTATATTGCTAACTACTGGAATATAAACACATTATCAACATTATTTAAGTAATGGCTTTAATACAGATTTTGTATACAAAATTAAGAAACTGAAATGTCAGGAATCATAAAAGATGTTTCTTTTCTCAAGAAAAAAGATTATTATATTTTTAAAGCTATATTTATCATCCTAGAGCTAATTAAAATTTTATAACAGTTTTTAAAGAAAATGGCATAATATTAGTTCCTCAACATAAATACAGTATTGTGAATAAATGACAACAGGAAGTTGTATGAAACATACTTCATTTGTCAGTAGAATTGTTAGCTCAATAGTAACTGGCAATCACTTCTGGAAAGGAAACCAGGAGATCCGCGGTTCAAATCTCGGCCGTGGCATTGAATTTTTCAAGTTGACTATCTATCCAAAACCTTGGCTTATATACAAATAGTGTGAAGAAATGATTAATTTGCATCAATTAACTTAAATACAAATGTTCCTTTATGTCTTTGTTGCATACACCAGTTTACAGTGCTCATATATCTCATTCACCTTTAGACTGGTCATTCACAACTTTGGCACTCACTGCTTAACTCAACTAAACTCTAGTCTGGCTTTGGTATTCCCTTTTATAGTTAGTGGGTTGAATAAGGAATGTTTCAGAAACCAAAATTTTGTGCATCAAAGAAATGGAATATTGTTAAAGTTGAATCTTCTAGATTTGTTGAAATTGAACCATCTAGAAACATTCAGCTCAATACAACAATTAGGCTTATACTTCTGTCTTCATGATGCCAGCTCCCTTCACAGTTGACAACAAAAACAGTGAAATTTGGTGACACTTAATTGTTTAAGCAATCAGTTTTCCAAATAAAGGGCTAAGATAGAAAGCATAAGTTGTTGTTTAACTAATGATGTAAATAATTGTTTTACAGTTGAGAAGATACATTGGCAACGTTCCTCAGTGGGATATGGACAAGGATCAAGCAGTAAGTTGAATTTCATAGAAATTAGTATAACATTTGTAATGAAATCAATTTATAATTCTTATTAAATTTAAGGGTAAGTTGATTAATGTCAGTGAACAACACTTTAAATTTCCTGGAACATGTTTTGGAGGCTACTTTCCTCCAATGTCAACCAGACATCAACTGGCAACACTGATTTCAACACTTCCATGAAAGAAAGTCATTAATTCCCACTTTTTCTAATGATATAAAATGCTACCTCTCAGAATTTTCCAAAATACTACAGAGTTTAAAGCCTGTTCCCTAATTAACTGAGAGCAAAAACAGAATGAGAATGGAAAACCAAGTTCTGCATGGAAGAGTTGTGATTCACGATATGTAATTCTCAAAACAGTTTTAAATGCTGCTATCACTAAAAGACCTGTTAAATATTCCAGATAATTAATGTTTTTGATTTTGTGGTTAGAAGTTTGAAACGGTGAAGTGAAACAATAAATTGAAAGGTTACTGACTCAGATTTGTGACCTTAAATTAAAATGTGATACATGTTTAAGAAACTATTGCTGAGGTTTCTCAATAGACTTACTTCAGGTGTGGCATAGTTGATTATTGTGTTTGTTTATGGATAATACATTTCTGCTTTCAGTGTTCCTTTTCTTTTTGTGTTGCATTAATAAACTGAGATAACTGAAGTGAGCCCTCTTGCATATGAGGATGATTAGAAGTAATAGATGGTACTGCTAAGGCAAGTTGCTGCTATCATTTATAACAATAAAGTTGAATTACGCACACACCATGCAAAAGGAAGGTAACTACATCACTTGTCTTTGCTGTACGCTGCGATGGATTTCTGTCTGTTAATACACTTGATGATATGGTATTAATCACAAAATTGCAGGCAGAACATGCACACACACATGTGATTTGGGTCATGGATAAACTTTTTACCTTGTAGTGAAAATCCTGGATTGCCAGTCTTGTCGTGTACATGCCGCTTTTCATGGTTAGCTTCTGTCCAAGTCCTGTCTTGCATCGTACACATTGCATAGAAATATTCCGGTATGTTGCTTTCTGCTCGTGCATGTCTTGTAGAAATTATTTGAAGGTTTCACTAGCAGGAAGCATTAGCTCGTATCTTAGATCCTCTATCGGAAGGTCTCCCTGGTAAGCTCGCACACTAATCTCGATCTTGAGTTCTGTGATACTCCTAGAGCTCTCTTCAAGTATCTAGCTTTTACTCGCTCTAGTTCTTCCATCTGTTTGTATGTGAAGATTCTCCCACTTATTCTAGACCATACATCAGGACAGGTAGTATCTGTAGTAAACAGATTTGTAGCTGTGCTGATCGATAGTTGTGTGATGTTGCTGATTTCATTCATAGTGTAGTTGCTGCTACTGCTCTCATTGTGATTAGTAGACTGAAACTTTTTCCCATTGTCTGGATTGTGATGCCTAAATATTTGAAATTATTTGCCCTCTTGATTAAGTTGTCCTTGCATTTGATGTTATCTGCTTCGGTGAGTCTTCTTCCGTTTCTGACCGCTACCAGTTCTGTCTTTTCTTTGTTTATCTTGATATTGTTCCACTTCGCCCATTTACTTAGTTATGTCTATTGCTGACTGTACTTTGTCTATATATGTCTCTGCAATGGCCATGTCATCCGCATATATGTATGTGCTTGTTCCTGTCATTCCTTTCATGATATCTTGCATGAGGACGTTGAACAGAATAGGGATGAGCATGTCATCTTGGAGGATACCGTTTGACTGTGTCAGCCAATCGGATATACCTACTCCATCTTTCTCGATATGGTTTTCTGCTAGGATATTCAATATCAGGATCGTTGTACTCATTCTGCCAATTAGTCCCTCCAGTTTGTCTATTAATATCCGTCTTTTGACCAGATCAAAAGGTTTCGAGTAGTCAACGAACACCACATATAATTTTGCAAGGGTTTTCCTATTCTCTGCCTTATTTGGTACAGCGGGTTTTCTACTGCCATGATCATGGATCGTCCCCTTCTGAAACCAAAGTGTGCCTCTGGTAGATGAGGTTTAAGTTTCTCTGCCCGTCTTTTGGCAAGGATTCCCTTTAGGAGCTTTAATGTTGTTAGCTCCAATGCTATTTCCCTGTACACTTGAGCTTAATTTTTTATTTCCTCCATTCGTCCAGTATGCTTCTTAGTTCCATGCATTTATTTAGAAGGGAGGTCCATATCAACAGGAATTCTTGCACTGTCTGTTTTAAGTGTTCAAAACTTATTTCATCTAGTCCTGGTGCTCTGTTCTTCATTTTCTGCACACTCTCACAACTTCGTCTTTAATGAAGATCTCATCAGCCTCTGGAGACCAAGGTACCTTGATTGTGGGTCTTGCTTCTTTTGAACAGATATCTTCTCTTATGTGTTCCATGTTTCCATGCGGTTACTAGGTTGGATTTTCTGCCTTTTCGGTCTTAGGGCTTGGTTCAGGTCTTTTTCTGCCTCCTGTACCATTTACCTTTCTTCTTCCATATATTGCTTTCTCTTCACTCTCATGAGGTCCTTTTAGGTGCTCTGTTCTTGTTGAGAAGCTTCAATGGTTGTCTTGCTACCTACCCTCTATCTTTATGTAGTATTTCCAACGTCAACTTTCTATGTTCATAGCATTCTCTGTCAAACCATGGCCTCGCTCTTCTATTTGGGTCTTGTGTGTTGGCACCCTTTATTATACATATTGTCAGCCATGTAGCAGCCTCATCAATATTTCCTGTTTGTATCACTCTTTCAAATGGACCTTTTTCTTTCATTTTCTCCTTGATTATCTCCATGTCCAGTTTGCACTAAGTGTTCAATTTTTCCTTTCTACTACTCTTCTGGTTCTGTCATTTTCTCTATCACTTATTACATTTACCAAAACAAGTTTGGTGTTGATTCATAGGTTAATTTGACAGACGATTCAGATAGTAGTTGAACATGTTTTCACTAAAATGGAAAAAGTGCAATATTGTTTAAAGATTTGCATTTTACTTTTGGATGGAAAAACTTGTGAGGAGATAAAAGCTAAATAAATTGCTGCCAATGGCAACATTTAGATTTTGATTCAACAACTTCAAATGTGTCCTAAAATCCATTTTTGATGAGTATTCAGTAAGCCCGGTAGTTGTGGTTACCGAGAAAGTCACTGAAAATATCCCCAACATGATTCTTGTTTATTGTGGCAGACTGGATTGGGTACAAAATTCATATTTTGTGTAAGTTAAGGATGTAAAAGTTGTCAGCTCAATGGGTGCCAGGTTTGCTCATATTGGCAAGTGCAGCTTTCAGCTTAGAAGTTGTGTTTGGAACTATCAAAGAACTTTCCAAGTCAAGTTGTCACCATCCATCATTATATTCCAGAAAGCACACAAAATCAAAGCAATGGGTTTCTTGTGGTGAATCTGCTACAAAAAAAGTAAAAGTGTAAAAGTGATGGTGACAATCTTTTTGAATGAGAAGGGTGTCTTGGAAAAAGGAAAATTGATTACTAGATATTATTAAAATGGGTTATTGACCTGATTTAAGAAGTGGGAGACATTCCAATCCACCAGCACATTTTTGTAATGTTGTCCCCCCATTCACCTGCCTGCTTCTCTGCAAGTTCTCCTTGTTTCCAAATATGAAGAAATGGCTTGTGCTAACAAAGAGGACATTGTTAGACTTGTGGGTATTCTAAAGAGTTGACAATTCATGTTTTTGGGGTGGTTAAGGAAATGGCAGGAAGCGAACTCTCTAAAAGAGGACTCTTGAAATATAATTTGTTATTCCTGTTTTTGGATAAATTTAGTAATGGACTACAAATAGTTTTGTTTAAACATTGGCATTCTTCATTCCTAACACAGATATTACCCGGGACATATAGGAAGATACTTGGCAGTGGAGGCACAGTTATTTGTTTACACTGTATTGCTGGCTATCAGAGGGGAGGAGATGTAAATAGCATGTTGCCAAAATATGTACTTCTTGAAATGTGCTACACCAAGGAGCAAAACAAAATTTACTTATTTAATTCTGATGTGAAGATTTCAATTCCTGCATATGTGTTTCACTTGATCTACTGAGAGCTTCCATCTGTGGTGTTGTCATAAGTTATGTCTGTAGAACTGACGTCGTCATCTCTGGAATGCATAAAACTAAGGTATCTGCTTCCTCTTAATCACACATTGATTACCGTACTGTTTCTTCTTCCATTAAGGCATCTTGATCCAGTATTCTTATTCTTTGGACTTATACCCGATTTCACCAACTAATGTTAAGACTTAACACAAGTTTAGCAATAGTTAAAACAAAAATTGCATTTCACCATCAAGTGTTAGCATAACACTCATGTTAAATCTCTTGTTAAACTAACAAGCCAAATTTCTGATGTTAAATCCTTAACAATTGTTAATAGTCAAGATGGCGAGCATGAACTCAGCTGTTGATGTCGATTTGCTATATTTAAGACCGTCAAATGGCATTTGTAATAGAGTATGGCCTATGAGGAGAAATGATTTTAGGAGCTATCCGAAGAAAAATTTTTACGGAGGTATAGACTGTCGAAACATGTTGATATGAAGGTTACTGCGGAAGTACAAGAGAGGTTAGAGCATGCATCGGAAAAAATATGTCGATCGTGCCTTTCCTTCAAGTATTAATAACTTTGCGATTTTATAATTCATGAATTATGTGGATAAATATATTGTCCACCTCCCGTTTTGTAGCCTTCAAGTCGCTTGCCCTTCTTCGCTCCTCGTTTTAAATCTACGTAATAATGAGTTAGAATATGCATCGAAAGCAATATGCCTATCTCGCCTTTGCTTCAAGTATTAATAATTTTGCAATTTTATAATTCACTGAATTATGTGAATAATACATTATCTGAAACGTTCTAGTCACTTGCCCTTCTACGCACCTCGTTTTAAATTTATGTAATAATGAGTTAGAACGTGTATCGAAAGGAATATGCCAAACTCGCCTTAGCTTCAAGTGTTAATAATTTTGCGATTTTATAATTCACTGAATTATGTGGAAAATACACTGTTCACCTCCCGTCTTGAAACGTTTAAGTCACTTGTCCTTCGCACCTCGTTTTAAATTTACGTAATACTGACAAGTTGTTTGGTTCTTGTAGTAGTGACACATGCATTTGAATTAAATTTGTTTCCTATATTTTCCCCTTGACATCTTTCTCTTTTACATATACTGCATCTGCCCTCTTTATTTTACGTGATATCCTTACACTTCATCACCTATTCAATTAACAATTCTTTTTCCATCGATGAGAAATTTGTCTCACGGCTTTATTTCTGATTTTGTTCATCTGCCATTTTTCAGGTTGTGCAGACGAAAATGAAAACAAAAGTGCATCGCAGTTCGTTCAGAAAATAATACGACTCATCCATAGCCTTCTATAGCTGTGATATTTACAGGTTTCTTGGCGTTAACACAGGTTTGTAAACATTTTCAGAAAACAGGTTGGTGAAATACAAGAAGTTCAACATTAGTGTTAGCGCTATGACAACTGATACGTTACATTTGTTAACGTCGAGTTGAACATATGTTGGTGAAATCGGGCATTAATTTTGATGCACAAATTTTTCCAATCGTCTTCAGTGTTGTCATTTAAACATTGTCTGGTTAGCCCTTTAAGTGTGTTTAAAGTCATAAAACACACTTTTTTCTTCTATGTTTTGCCTTATAATATTGCATATCACTTCAGTTGGTTTAAATTGCAGTGATAAGGCGGCAGTCTATATCCTGACAATTATCATGTACTGCATATTCTTACATTTTTTAAAACTTAATCCTATTTCCTTTAATATTTGCCAGAAGGTTTTCTGTCCACCAACAAAATTAATTTTCTCATTTACTGCATAAAGTAACCTCTTCACTGTTGGAATTTCTTTAGGCACTTCATAATATTCTAAAAAGTTTTGCAAACGATGTTCTTGTCAGAACCATCCATTTGAAACTTCTTTTACCAATTACATTGTTTTTCTGAAGTAGTAACTTACGTATCCGTAACATTAGCTTTTCTCAAATTCTTTAACGATTCTTTTTAGTGTAGCTTCACTTTTTCCTACTGCTGTTGCCGTTCTAGCCACTGTCCTTTGCAAAGGAAGAGCTAATCCCTGTTTCATATAACCTTGCTCCGCTGACATGTATCACTCCGCATGCATCTACCTTCCCCCTCATCCTAATTGACTAATGCTTTCGCGCCATAGGCCATAGGCGGTGCCTTCCCGTCACATTTAAAACTGAAGTAAACGTCAAATGCCAGGAAGATAGCTAAAATCATGCAAATAAGGATATGAAGGCATGCAAAAATACAAGTTTATAATGAAACTGAACTCACGCGTTATGGAGAATCTGGTAATGGAGTAATTCCCTCCAACTCGGATTCGGATTTTGATTCTGCAGTAACAGTTTCGCTGTCGGAACTCTCCGTGTGGTTTATAATTATGCTCTCTATTACGTTGTTGACGATGCCATCCAGCTCCCACATTTTCATTTCTTCTTTGAGCACATGATGAATAGCCTTTTTCCATGTTTCGTCGCTGATCTCCGAAAATGCTGTGGCAAGCAATGGCCTGATAGCATGGAACTTAAATGTTCTATTGTTTCTCACTACGAATCCTTTAATTTGGCTCCAAATAAGCTCAATTGGATTTAAAATCCAGTGATATGGTGGCAGCCTGAGATTACTCATGACCAGCTGACCTTGCCATTTCATCGGTTACGTATTTATCACAATTACTGGCATGCTTTACTACAAGTTCCAAAAGTTCTGCCTTAATAAGGGATTTATTTATAACTTCATTCCTTGCACGCAGCCACTCAAAATGTCTTGTTTCTTCCAGGATGTATTTGGTTTCTTTTCGACACGAACGCTGTGGTAAGGAGCATTGTCCATCACAATTTTGCTGCTTGGTTCCAGTTTTGCTAACACACTCGCAAACCACTACTGAAACACATCTCCATTCATATCCTCATGGTAATCACCAGTTTTCTTTGACTCATAAAGCAGTGGACCATCCTCCACAAAACCTTGATCACTTCCTATATGAGTGACAATTAGTCTTCGGTCTATTCCACTTTGATTCTTAAAACTTAATAGTCGTGTCACACCATACTTTACTTGTCGTAAGCCCTTCATTCACCCATGTCTCGTCAAGGTAGTATATTTTGCGATTTGTATCCCGGTACTGTCTGATTGTCCTTAAATAACATCTTCGCCACACAGCAATATCGTCTCTGTCTCTCAGCACATTTTTCTTGCCCCCTTTTTTCATTCACAAACCCCAGCTGTATAAGCAATCTATACAGACTAGATCTGCTGAAATTTGGTAAATCTGCATCATTTACAGCAGACAAAATTGTATTTATGTTAGGGAGTTCGTTTCTAAAGAAAAAACTATGCACATGACGACGTACAGCAGTTTTAACGAACTCATCGCATTCTCCGAGAACGAGCTTTCCTTTATTCCTGCGTTTGCCTGGAGTGGTAAGTTTTCCTGTTTTCTCAACTTCACGTCGCGATGTTCCTATGGACCTAGCACTCACACCTGTGAGTTCAGAGCACAACTATTCGATTTCTCTCACTGACAAGTACTGATTCTTCTTTGTGAGAGCATTAAACACATGCAACACAATTCTTTTTTCAGCGTTTTGTAATGGTTTACCCTTGCAATGCTTTAGCGAAAAACTGGCGGTAGACTCCGCCATTATCCATATAATAAGTAGATGCGCAATGAACGATGGATAAAATAACGTATCTCTCGCACAGCACACCTTCGAATGACAATACATGACTAATCCAGTTCAAAACAAGGTCAGTGTTAAAAGTCATATAAACAAATATGTCATCACTACCGCTAAAGCACGTGCTATTGTGTCATCTGAAAGGCAGGCCTAGATGCAAAGGAACCTCCTCTTTACTTCGTTTAAGAATTAACATGCATTTCAGATAAATTAACTCTGTTGCATAATATATTTAATTGAAACAGTTATGAAAGTAAATATTTGACAATTCTCTTTCAACATATAAAGATATATCACCATGTTAAATAACGAACTAATTTGTACGGCAAAACAGTCTCTACCACAACAGCAGCCAATGAGAGGAGATGAGGTCATGTAACCGTTAAGAGATTACGGGGCAAGCTTACCTGAAACAAGGTATAGACCATGTTTTTCTCCTTGCCGAACTGGAAAACATTTTGAATCATTCTGAATAATCCTGCTTTGGGAGTTTACAATGCTTCAAGGTGACTTTTTTGGTGTTTCCATGTATAAAAATTATTATTACAGACACTTACTGTAATATGATACTACTACAGTACTGTGGAGCTCATATGTTATATAATAGTTAACAGTTACATTAATAACCTAATACATAGCCTATAGCCAACCATCACTACACATAGTTCCTACTACAGCTGCATGTAAACAAAGCTCAAGCTTTGGTTAATTGATGGAAGTTATTCATTTCTTCAAAATTTGAATTTTTCATGTTGACTCTATCAAAAACCTTAACCTAACCATTGCTAGTGTCAAGAAATGATCCATCAATTAACTTAAATAATAAGAGTTAAATGATGAAGCCTGAGAACCAAGTACTTACAAACGGTGTATCTCGAATGCGAGAGCGCCTAGTGTCTTACCGGGAAAAAATACGAGTCGAATGGAGAATTTAATGACAGGATGGCATGTTGACCATGGTAGCTCAATGGGTTAGAGCAATTGGACAAAAACAAGGAGATCTGTGGTTCCATTCCCGGCCATGGCATTGAATTTTTCATGTTGGCTGCATCTATCAAAGCTCAAGCTATTTGTCCCGAGTAATACATATTGAACCAACCTCATAAATAGTTGATGTACTTCTCATATGCCTAAATGATAAAAGTTTCCTGCTTTTTCTAGCCATTTACGTTTATAGTTCATGCTATGAAGCAGAGAGTATGGATTAAACTGTATATAGCCTAGAAAGTGGTTTTTGGATATTTCTTACTCAATCTTAGAGGTTCATCAAACAGAAGACAGTACATGCAGTATTGCAATTAGGATGAATAAATGAGATTAATGTACATTAAGCTCTCTCAGCTGAAAACCAAAGATCCATGATTCTTTCTACTTCTCAGTTTCTGTGCATGTTAATGTGGAAGAAAGAAGCATATAGATATCACAATTGTTTTGCAGATATTTTAATTAAATGTTTTTTTGTTTGTTTTGCAGTCACATTTTGCCATAAATGCTGCGAGAATTAGAGATAAAGCTGATCAGATTTATAACAAATTCAAGGTATGTGCCTTTTAAAATGCCTTGTCTTACAAAAGCTTATCTGTGAAAGAGTTAAATTTTACAGTATGGATAATGTTGTTTCAGGCTTTGTTCATGGTCCCAGAAGGCTTGACATTTGGGCAAGTGTTCTCAGATAAACTGGTAACATTTAGGGAACGGATCAGTCAACTTAGTCAAGATAAGCAGCTTTCACTTACTGAGGATCCGACAGGTACCAGTGATTCATCTTTTTAGAATAAGGAAAAGCCCCACCCACCCATCCTACCCCCCTACACCACATTGTTGTTAATTGCACTAGTGTGCTGCAATTTAGTTCCACATACTGTTTTATTTGTTATTATTATTATTATTATTATTATTATTATTATTATTATTATTATTATTATTATTATTATTATTATTATTATTATTATTATTATTATTATTATTATTATTATTATTATTATTATTATTATTATTATTATTATTATTATTATTATTATTATTATTATTATTATTATTATTATTATTATTATTATTATTATTATTATTATTATTATTATTATTATTATTATTATTATTATTATTATTATTATTATTATTATTATTATTATTATTATTATTATTGTTGTTGTTGTTATTGTTATTGTTATTGTTGTTATTGTTGTTGTTATTGTTATTGTTATTACTATTACTATTATTATGATTATGATTACTATTATTATTATTATTATTATTATTATTATTATTATTATTATTATTATTATTACTATTATTACTATTATTATTATTATCATCATTACTATTATTAAACATCCTACAGTGTAGGTCATATGTGATGAATGAAATGGGTGAAATGGTGCTCAAACGAATCGGTCCATAGAGCTTAGAGTTATTCGACATTCATCTTTCACGTTAATGGAAAAGCTCGGGAGAAACCTTATCCAGATAACTCACACGACCTAGATTCGTACTCGAGACTTCCTCAAGTTGAAGCAAACAGACTACTTTCACACCACAGAGGCAGGTACACAAAGACTAATATGCTATATTGAGATGTAAGAAATAGTTACTTACAGTAAGCGTAAAACAGTAAAGATATGTAGTGTGAACGTTAGTTGAGAACTTGTTTTAATGTATCACATTGGTCATTTCTCCATCTTAATTCTAAACATTAAATAATTTCTGTTTTCTAACGTTAACTGCATTGGCAGCAATATAGCACATGATTAAAGATTTTTTTCTAACGAGAAAATCAAAAACTCTTGAGCATGAGCACTGCGATGTGATTTTTTTTTTATTTCACCAAGACGAATAAAGAATTATACTAAGTAGCTCGTTTTGTACGTTATCGTTAGAAGACAAAGTAAACCTGAAATACAACCACAGAACGGCTCCTGATCTACACATAAATATAGAACAAAAAGGTTATGGTTAACGTAAGTATTAAATAGGACATGTACGCGAAAAATAAATGTGAAATGATAAATGCTTTATTGTGCTTTCCATGTGTTCAGCTTGGTAGCGGTAACCAGTAGTCAGAAATAAGCTGTGGTGCATTTAGTTGACGTGCGTGGAAGCATTAGGGTACCCAAGTTACTCGATAATCTTTTGTAAATTTTACGGCTGCTCGATAATTGCTTGAGAAGTTAGCTTAACTTCCGAGACTGTCGGACGTGATTAGTTCTGCGTTAGCATTGTAGGTGGCGCTTAATGCTAGTCGATGTTCAATTAAAAAATCATTCCTGGTGCAGATGGAGTATACATTGCACGATATAGCTCAGTATGAAGTCATCGGGTTGTGGCATGTCTCATGTTCAGGGGGTCCCGGGTTCTAATCTTGGTCAGCATGCATTATCTGGATAAGATGCCTTCCGGGGCCTTACCTTATCCTGATAGATGACAGCTGAGTAACTCTGAGCTCTACTATGGATCCGGCACTAATTTGAGATCATTTCATCTATTTCATTCATTAACCAATAGTAATGACTGGGATGTTGGAGAAGGTTAATTCAAAAATAAGAAAAAAATATTTAATTCACCGTCGGATACGTTCTACCCGGTTATTAAATGACGTTATTCATTTGAAAAGATATAAATAAAAAAAACCGTGAAGCAATCCTACATTCATTGTTCAGCCGCGACTAGGGAAACGAATGCAAGATTTCCTGCGGAATATCCTGCAGTCGTTAAGAAAGGAATCAGCCTTTGCATATGTCAACAGTATATCCGTATTTCACTCCACACGTACCCTTTCATATTGTAAATAAACTAAGGCTGGCTAAAAATACGTAATATGCAACATGTGTACTGGAAAGCAATAATGTACCTACAACGTCAAGGAAACGTAGCACTGAGCTCAGAAAGTAAACGTAACAAAAATGAACAAACATAAATGAATTGAAACAGTTTTTTTATTCGTATAGTAAGGTTACCCTGCATTTTTAAATATTTGTGTAGGAAGCAGTAGTCACATTAACTTGTCTAGCATTGAAACAAAGTAGCTAGGCACTGCAGTAAAAATATGTCTTAACAAAATGCGTTATAAATAATGTTTATTTTGCAGTGTTTGTATGATATATCAAGTTAAATGGTAAGTATGTTATTCTGTATCATACTAAGCTTTAATGGCAGTCAGAAAAAGTGTATTAGTCTGAATTTTGGACACACTCTATATGAATGATTTCAAATAACCTAATGACTAAAACATTGTAATTTTCTCGGAAAACCTAATATAGTTTGGTTGATACTTTTTTCGCAATAGTAACAAAATGGAGTACTCTATTGACATTTCGCGGTGATACTTATATGTTAATGCATTCCCTTATGAAGCCATAAGGATCGATTTTCATGGTAACTTTTTATACCGCCTAAATCTACTTATTTGTATGCACTTTCGTACATTCCAGTTTATGCATGGAACAGTTAACCTCAAAAGTAATCTCAAAGGAATATGGAATTTAAGTTAGTTATTATAATACCTATACTTTCTCTTTAATCATAATATCATGTATAAATTTGTCAAACTGCACAGCATTTAAGATAACAACATTGTTCCTGCTGCAAAGTTTCAAAGCTGTGGACATATGTATTGGAAACAGTTTCACCAGCAATTCGAGTATTCCAGAATGCTAATGAGTAACATACTATTAAAACAAATCCTTCAGCGCTTCTAAACAAATTACCTCTTTAAAAAGAAACGAAAATGTTTTCAGTAGCTCATTAGAGCCAAAAACGCTCATGTTCGACAACATATTTTGGCAACATGTCATAAAAACTGCTATTGATAGTTTAGCTTAGTTAACACCTCCACCAATGTTACCTGCTTTGAAAGCAATAAGTAAGCATGAAGCTTTATATTAAATTTAATATACTTAAATATTTACTATGCTTGAGGGTAATGCTTCTAACCTCAAAAAGTGAAACTACATAGCATCAACATTTAGCATAAAGTGAAATTATAAGCTAGGGTTGCAAGTTGTACTTACACCAACTGTCTTCTCAGATTATCGAGAATTCTTAGCTCTGTGCCTTTTTATACATAGGTAGAGTACTTCTTCCTGCATTTGTATCTTTTAATCCCATGTTCTGAGAGATTGGAGCTCGGAAATCTGAAAATAGGTGTTTCAAATTCCAGTTTAAGTATAAAGTTGCCGTATCCAATATGTTAATCATAGTCCAAGGCCTTCTAGAATCAACGATTAGTGAAGTACTAGTGAAGCAATATTGTTTTTTTTTGTAGGGAAGTAAAAGAGGTAAAAAGGGGAAATAAAAGAGATATAGGAGTGAAGCAATATTTACCGAATACCCTTTATTTATACTATCTAGACAACAGAAATAATTTCAATCGTGGTTTTAAGTTTCTTTATGCTCTCCACGTGTTACATTTTTTTTATTATTGTAACTACCCCATGTAGATTATGACTACATACACTCACATGTTTGTGTGTATATATATGTTTATATAACGAAAATGACAATACAAAATTCACTTAAAACTGCTGTATTTTCACCAAAATCGGTTAGCCCAACGCTGACAGTAAACCTCTCTTTTACACAAATTTAACACTTCGACACGTCTCTTTGATTCTTTGTCTTTTTAGTAAGCATTATGCTAGTAATCTTTCTGTCATCGTCGTTGTTGTCGGGTGTTGGCGGACTGAGAAACAGTCCGAGGTAGATTATTTGTGTACCTGCCCTGGATAGGACTTAACCACGAAGTGCGAGATGTGTATTGCAGGGAGGCGGATAAATATCAGGTAGTGGATAGAAGGAAGGTAGCTTTGTAGCTTCTAACGGTTGCAGAATTGGGCGCAATGGCCTTCGTGCACCGCTGGTGAAATAATTCATAGAAAAGAGGAATGTTAAAATGTTGATAAACCAGACAAAAGCTTGGGTGGAAGGAAATTTGGTTAAGGCTGGTGTGTTACCAGTAGTGTCCGCAAAACATACGGGGAAGCTGGAATCGTCTTTAGTCGGCGTTCTCGGGGCATAACGTTCCTCAGGAATCTAACCAGTCAAAAATTCGGTAACCCGGCTTCTAATTTAATCTTCCACATAGGGGAGAGATGGGGCTTCGTTGAGCAATCTCTTCTGCTTACAGAATAGATTACCCGAAGGCATCTATTCCGGAAACGCTGGAGTAACCGCAGATTAGAGCCTTCGGCCATGCCTCAGACCTAGCAGGCATAAAGCATGAAAAGAAAGACCAGAGCAAGGCGTAACTTTAGGGAAACCGGTTTCATAGACCGCAACATGGGTAATAACGAGGCCGAGGCCCCGCATGACCGATGCGACATCCCCTAGTTGCGCTCCCGAAAATTCAAGCCTTTGTCCAGCTTCACTCCCAAGTATTTGATAGAATTCGTCCACCGTATCCTTTTCCCGGAGTAAGTGAAAGAGGGGAAGTTGTCGGGAAAGAGGCACTTGGAGAATGTATGGCTTGGCTTTTCTCCGGGTGGATGGACAACCGCCAAAGCCTATACCAATCTTGGAGGAGGCGAAGGTGTCACTGAATGAGGAAGAAGGTTCTGCGAGTTATTTTTATTTGTGCAGTAAAGCAGCACAACTTCAGCAAACTGTGCTATGTTGACGTGTTGCTCGGGGGCAAGATCAGCAATACACGCTAAAACGCTTAGCGGATAGCACAGAACCTTCAGGGACTCTGACTCTGATGGACCTTCGTGTTGATAACTTTCCCGCCATAGTCACTATGAAATTATGAATGACCTGTGTTTGAGATATGGATGGATATGTAATGTGCAGGTAAGCCCAGGTGGCTCAGTTTGTAAAGGAGACCCTCGTGCCAGGTCGTAGAGCGGGCCTTCTCAAGGTCCAGAGACACTGCCACGCAGTATGCCCTGTCCTGGAAAACCAGGACTGCAGCCTCCACTCACAGCAACTGCTGGGAAGTAGAGCGCCCAAGACAAACACCAAACTGGTGGGGAGAGATGCCTTGAATGTTTCCCAGCATGGGAGACAGACGGGCTAAGAACAGGCCCTCGAAAATATTAGAGATGGATGAAAGCAGGCTAATGGAGCGGTAGTTTGCAGGATTTTCCGGATGTTTCCCAGGTTTAAAAGTGCATATCACGCGGGCCTCCCTCCATTTACGCGGAAAGAGGTCCAGTGCGTGTTACACGTTGAAGACACATGCGAGAAAGAGCACGGCTCTGAATGGAAAATGGCGGAGTATGCCCGGGGTTAAACCGTCAGATCCCGTCGCCATTTTGTAGTTTAGACGCCGGAGTGCGCCTTGAGCTCACTTGATCGGTGACTGGGAGGCAATCTGTGTCAGCAGGGGGCTCCGAAAGTATCGACGTCCCTCCTGCGTAACACGGTCGGAGAAGTTTAAGTCCTGAGGGTCATCTCTAGGCCCCAACGTCCTCTCGAGATTGTCGGCAAACACATTTGCTTTGGTCTGGTTTTCGTAAGCTTCCCTTCGGTGCCTTGGAGAGGGGATGTAGCCGGTCCTGGGCGTTTCCTGCTTCTAGGACACTTACGTAAACTTACTAGCAACCTTCTAGAGTTGCTAGTCCACGTTTCCTAGCTGCTTCTTTCTTCTTACTATTTCTGCTCATAGGCTTTCGCCAACGAGAAGATACAGCATGCATTTTTCAGTTTAATGCATACACTACACTTTAAATATAGCAAAAAACTTGAGAAAAATTATTTTACCAAGGTAATAATAACGATACATAAATAGCACTTTTCTCACATATAAGACACCATGAGGTTAGCATAGTAAGTCAAAACAATAACAAACCTGAAAACATAGATAACTTTATGAACCATAGAGTATTTCAATTCAATTTGTTTTGTCCTTTAGGTCATACACTGATATCAGACACGTCATAGTATAAAAATTACATTACTGGCTATTGTCATTATTTAAAATTACTTAAAACTAATTAACATTTAAAAACTCATTTACAGAATAAAATGAATGTGGTAGTAAAAAGACCTTTACTCTCTTTTTAAAATGTATAAGGCCCTTCAATTGTTTAATATTTTCTGGTAGGCTGTTGTATAATCTTATACCCTTATTGACAGCACTAGACCTGAAGATTTCCGTTCTACAACTTTTAATGTGAGTCATCTTTCTGACGTGTGTTGTATTTGTGACTATCTGAATTTTTTGTAACATAGTATTTGTAGTTTATTTTGTTCTATATGGATCGGTATTTCCAAAATAGACATACATGCTAGAGGTAATATTTGATTATTTTTAACAATGGCCTGCAAGATGTTCTGTTATCCACCCAACGTAGTATCCTTATCGCTCTTTCTTAAAGTTTAAAGACCCTATCTGCCTTTCCCCCCCAGAACACTATCCCATATTGTAGCTGGCTGTGAAAATAAGCGTAGTATATATTTCAGAATGCTGCTAAATTTATTAAGCTCTTTAAATATTTAAGCAAACAACAAATGGAACTCAATTCATTTATTAAATGTTGAATATGTGTGGTCCATTTCATGTTCTAATTTATATGTAATCCCAAATTAGGAACAACATTTTATTGGACACATGTTTCAATATTTTAGTTGATCACAGATGTTATGTTGAATACGTAGTAATAATTCACCGCCATCTCACCAGATAGCTGCAAAAAGCATTCCTGTACAAAGTTGGAATTGTATTTGAACAAATTGAGCTGAAAGAACTGTTAAAAACAATTAAATTTAGTGAAAACTGATACCGTCCCTGTTAGGCAATATCATCATAATAACCCCGAAAGTCTTATTACATGCATAATTAAGGGCGGATAGATACCACAATATGAATTAAAGTTATAATAAATATAGGATAATGATTAAGCATACAAGTGCAGATACTAAACAGGAAATCCCAATATATATATTATTAAAAGCATGAACCCAACGTGATAAGGGAGAGGGCAAAATGAACATGGTTCCGCACAGACAGGTTCTTTGGGTATTTCTAGCCGACAAAGGTGGCATTGTCCAAGGATAGACCCTCGGTGCCAGCCTAAGTATTGACCTGAATATAATACGTGACGAGAGAATAGACTCTGGAATCTAAGGCACACAGTTCCAAACATGCTTATGCATTAATTAGCTAAACTGTGGGAAAGAGAAATTCGCGTGGAATACATGCCTCATACACTAGAAATTGCTATTTATTCAAGAGTAGGGATAAAACACAACCTATAAGGGACAAGCAACCGGTCACATGACCTCTAAAGTGTCCAAAATTCGGCGAAAGGAAGGGGAAATTCGTGTAATGGCGACATTCGATGTTTGCTAGGAAAATCACTCTGTTTCGGCGTGTGAGGGAGGCAACAAGTACAGAAATTTCATCAGAGTCCGCGTTCGTGGATAGACGGAGTAACTCACATTAAGTGGTTATCGAACACTCTGTGGTAGCGAATGAGAGAAACTGCACTCGTTACAACGTCATTTAGATGTTACCAAACTCTCTTCTTTTGTTTAATAATCCTCCGGAAATACTACGTTATGCGAAGTAATTCACTACCGACGTTTAGGAACAACGCGTACACCGATACATATAAGTCGTGTCATGCGCGCAGCAACGTGAAAGTCTCAAATCTCGCGCCTAATGTGCGAATAACATCGTCAATAGTGGCGATTGGAGAGGACTAATTATAACAATAAACTTGGTATTCAAAGGTCGTGGTGTCTTATATGTGATAATACCCACACCCTGTCAGGACGCACTCACTCCCTGGAACTCAAAAGCGAGTACTCATGCAGACCTACCCTGAGAAAAACCCCGACCTGTTGGAAACCTCCCATCCGTAGTCCTCACCTATCACATGTCATATCTTATGAGGTTTTGAGTGCCGGGAGGGCTCAACGAGGTGCTCAACGGGCAAGGACCGCCTCAAAACTAACCATTTGTGGTTAAGCAAAAAAGAGTGCATTTATATGCCAGTGCATGTGTTATTTAAATCCTGCGTTAAAACTTTAAAAATGGCAGAATCTAAAAAAGCTCGCTGTCAACCGATGACTGAAGGTCTAGGGAACATTTATATCGGAAACCTAAATTAGCTAAGTTGTACCATTTTCCGTCATTTTTTCAGTCCCAGGGTGCCTTAAGGAATGCTGTGACCAACATGTTCTAAAGTTTTTAGGAAAAGTGTAGCCGTTTTAGGCAGTTGATTGGGTATAAGAGTTTTTGTGATAGAAGTTTTTAAATTTAAAATATTTGTGTCATATATAAATTGCAATGATAGTTATTTTGAAGAATTAGGTTTCCAAAACCTAACTCATCAGTATATATCTACATCATTGACAAGGAAAGTCAAAGCTTTTAACAGCAATTAAAAATATGATCTGAGATTCCATACACCCAATCTGTTCTACGTTGTTTAATGCAGTAATCACTATGTAAAATTATTGTACACACTACACCCAAAAATGTACCTGAATAACCATTTTAGAAGAGATCTGGTGGAATAAGAATTGATTTGAAAAATCTTTACAAGCTTTAAGTCTAATTGTGCATTGCAAGAAATGATTAAAATGTTGTGTCATCATCATCATCATCATCATCATTGTATGCCACTTTTACTTTTATTTCTAGTATTGAACTTATTTTTAAAACATGTACAATGTCAGCTCTAGCTAGGACCTAAAGACAGTGAGGCTTGATCTCATATTAGTAAAGCTTCACAACAATAGGTTATTAATCCTCTATAGCACGTCATATATCGCAACACAATTTGGACAAATGGGTTGAGAAAAATAACAAGTTAAAGTGACATTTGCACGGCATTGAGGTATTATTCTGTAGTACATCTGTTATCTACATGTACTTGCCACCGTTTATGAGTAATATTGGTACATTATTTCTGTAATGCTAACAATTTTAAAGGTGATATAACTTTACTAGCGTGACCCACAGAAGTGTTATATGTGACATGAAACCAACACTGTTAAGCATCCTCTTATTGTTCTCAGTTAGGGTGAAGACCTCAATCTTCAGCGTTGGAAAAGATGCTTAACCTAATATATGAGCCATCTGTTACATGCAGTGATGCGAAGCCACATAATTGTTTTGAAAAGTAAATAAAACTACACATTATTTTGCTATATAATCCATTTCTCGTTTCTTTCTGGTGAACACATAAGGGAACAATGGACTGCCAAAAGAAATAATGGTTAGATGTGTGAGCAATTAAATTACATTCTGTTAACACCAGGTATGCAAAATTTGCCCAGAATGAGAAGAACTTCAGAGGCCATTGCAAGGAAACGCAGGATATGCATGTAATTTGTCTTGGAATTAGCTAAATCATATTGATTTTAATCAAACTTGTTTGCGCGTTTTTAAGAATTTCAAATTTTTTGAAACTCTTTTCGTCATATAAAGCGTAGTTTCAGGTTGGAGCATTTTCTTGAAAATTAGTGTCGCAACCTTGGAAGAATTTAAATATCAAATTCGGTATTTCACCGATATTCGGAGGCCCTCAAAACGTGCACATATTTCTGTTGAGATCCGGGCATTGAAGTTTTGTATGGAATATAACAATTCTCCTATTTACTATATGGGGTAGAGAAATTTAAAAGAGAACACACACACAAAAACAAGTTTCGTAATTTTAAAGTAGTATGAAGACTAGTCAGCAGGCATATGTTAAGGTCCGATATGATTTACATCGGATGTTAAATGAATGAATGGGTGAATGAGTGAATGGGTGAATGAATGAATGCATGAATGAATGAATGAGTGAATGAGTGAATGTGTGAATGAATGAGTGAATGAATGAGTGAATGAATGAGTGAATGAATGAATGAATAAAGTACCAAAGCCACATTTAAGGATACCTGTGACTGAATATTAGAAATCCTAAACTAATAGCGCTAGCTTTTTAAGATTTATACCACAGATGTAACTTAGTGCAAATATAATACAGCCCCAATTTAGTCAATTGCACTTCGATAGTGTGGAAAATATGTTCAAATTTATTTATTTTTGGTTACGTCACCTAAAAACCCCTTGTGACAAAATAATATAAATGTTGGTCTAATTTTTTAACAGCAGGTTTCCAATACATCCATTTTTTTTTAAATCTACCCTAGCATTCTCTGTGTCGCGATAACTCCAGGCTCCAGAAATGTTTAAAGCTGTGAATGACCTTTTTGCCCAAGATTAAAATTTTTTGTGTTTTGAAGAAAAGAAAGTGTATTAAAATGCATCTCACAATAAAACCCAGGGTAATTTCTATTCACTGTGTCTCTATGAACGTGTGTAGTAATGTTCATTAGTCTAACACCAAAACTGCGACGCAAGGAGCGTCTTAAATGACGAAAAATACTGAAATTTTAAATAGCGAGAAAACAAGGATAAATAATTGGAATTCATATTTAACACTAGCATTCATATAACTTTCAAACTGAGTGAGTGAGTGAGTGTGGTGTTTAAGGGCCCGTCGACAACAAGGTCATTTGAGCCCCACTTTCAAACTAAATTACAGCATTATAAATGGCTTACGGATGCTATCTAAGCATTCTTTGAATTCCAAAATATTACCGTATTTTATAGAACAATAAAGTACGTGATTTTTTAAAATCATAATGTAATTTCAGGCGTATATATCCTTAAAATCATGCATACCTATTTCTGATAATCAGTAATATACACTAACTACAGATTACGAAATTAGATAATTTAGTCTTAAACGAGAACCGAGCATCTTGAAGGATTTCGCTTTACTTTTGTTTTATTTTCGCGTTATCTGATGATTAAACATAAGAATATAAAAGATCTTTTGCGGTATTCGAATTCACAATTCCTAAGTTCGAAATTCAAAGTTACATCCCCCCGTGCTTTAGCTCATACTAAATCTGCTTTCGATATCGAAAATTTTGTTTAATATTAAATGGTTAAAGTGAATATAAATGGTTGGAAAACACTCACCTCGCATCTTCCCAATTAAATTGATTTATTTAACCAAGTTCGTTCAAAGGTAGCTGATTCAAATTTGGAATTTCCTATCTGAATTCTTCAAGTCTAAGCTCTAACTCTCAAACTGAACTTTATTTGTAACGTTACTATGCAACATAATACCTATGCAATGAGTATTAAATAAATGGAGGTATATATGTTTCTTAACGGTTGCTAACGCTAATATAGCAAAGAATACTACTACTCAGTTACAACGTTCCAAGAAAACTACTCAGCAGCTTTGCAAGGACATGTTGCTGTATGCGATTAAAACATTAATTTTGTTTTCCAGTTTATATCGAATATTTACAACGCACTAAAACATGTGATAAGTGCACTCGCATGCCAGTCTCTATTCACTCTTGCACAAACTAATCTTATTGTTCTATGTGTTTTACGTAAATCGAATTTCCTCTGTAATATTAAACAGAATGTTTTACTAAAGCTTCTTTGTAATTAAATGAATTAGCTATGTTGCATCACTTTTAAGCGTTTTGAGTGATAGCTAGTATTGTTCTATGGATTCTTTGTACTTGATTCAGTTGAATTACTTATGTTATCGGTGTTGCCAGTTCCATGGCAAGAGGGCGACAGAGATGGAAGATGTATCTATCTCTCTCTCACCGAATCCACCTAGCAGTATCATACAGATGCTGAGATGTACAGGGATACAGGTGCTGACAGAGAAGTTCGTTTCATATTGTGAACATGATTGTTTGAGAACATACTGTGACTTTGTGGGTTCGTGAAATGAAAAGTCCAATTTCACCACTCAAAAATGTTCTTTATTTCCACCGACTTACAGTTAAATACTTGCCAATTACACAAAATTACGTAGTGCACACAATTACGATTCACCAGTTCGTCCGTTACCGTTCCGATGCACGTACACACTAACACTGACTGTCTGTCTCTCTGAAACCCTTTTTATAGGCATCTCGTCATATTCTCGGCGTCTCTGGTATCCAGGCGAATATTCCAGATGATAGAAGAAGGGGAGAGAAACGTCCAGGGACGGGTGACATTCCTTTAGCCACCCTTCAGTTAGTGACAGAGACTAATGGGAGGCGTGGCTCAGCTCCCTCCAGTTTCCTCACAGCTGTGCCGTCATACCTTCCGCTAATTGGGTGACACTGCTCCCTCCTCAAAGCTGGTCGTCCCGAACAGCACCATCGTAGCGGGCTAGTCGATCCAGGTGTACCACCAACATCTTTCCTCGGGGAACCTTCTGGATGCGGTAGACCACGTCGTTAATCCTCTTCACCACCCGGTACGGTCCTTGCCATGGCTGCTGGAGCTTCGGGCAGCGTCCCTTGGTCCGGGTAGGACGGTACAACCAGACCAGGTCACCTTGCTGGAACCCTTGGCTGTTGGCTTGCCTATCATATCTGGTCTTCATGCGGTCGCTCGCCTTCTGGATGTTCTGGCGAGCCATCTCGTGCATGTCGTGGAGGCGGTCCACCAGGTTCTCCACATACTCGGTCACCGGCTGCTTCACCTCCGGAGGGCTTCCGAAAGCCAGGTCACAAGGGAGGCGTAACTCTCGACCGAACATTAAGCTGGCTGGCGTCATCCCAGTTGTGTCGTGTGTGGACGAGCGATAGGCCAGCAAGAACAGTGGCACCTTGACGTCCCAGTCTCGCTGATGGCTGGACACGACCTTCCTCAGGTGTTCCTCTAAGGTCTTGATGTACCTTTCGACCATGCCATCCGATTGGGGATGTAGAGGCGTAGTGCGAGTCTTGTTCACCCCAAGCCTTTGTAGTGCCTCCTTCATTAGGTTGGACTCAAAGTTGGTACCCTGGTCACTGTGTAGCTCTAACGGCACCACAAATCGACAGAACACTTGCTCCACGAGGCAGTCTGTGATTGTCTTTGCCTCTTGGTTTGGGATGGCATACACCTCCGGCCACTTGGTGAAGTAGTCCACGACCACCATTAGGTACTTGTTGCCTCGGTCGGAAACTGGGAACGGTCCAGCAATGTCAACGGCGATCCGTTCGAATGGCGCTCCGACGTTGTACTGCTGCATGCGACCCCGGCTCCTCGTCTGGGGGCCACGACTCGCCGCGCACACGTGACACTGACGGCACCATCTCTCAGCATCTGCTCGGAGCCTCAGCCAGTAGTAGCGCTGCCGTAGTTTGTCAATCGTTCGGTTCGCTCCCAGGTGTCCTCCCGTAGTACCGGCGTGCACTTCCTCCAGGACTTCCGGGACCTTACTCCGGGGAAGTAGCAACTGCTCTCTCTGCGTCTTCCCATCGGGTCATTCCCATACCCGGAACAGCACGCCCTCTCTGGTCTTCAACGAGTCCCATTGGGCCCAGTACGACTTGTAGGTGGCGCTCCTCGGTGCGATGTCCTCCCAGGTTGGTCTCATCCCTGCCTCCACTTCCCTCAAGAGTGGCCCCAAGTCTGCGTCCGCCAGCTGCTCCCTCCTCAGGCCTGCGCTATCCCAGCCTTCAGCAGGCACTGCCACAACTACTCGGACTGCTGCGGCACGCTCCTTCTCCTCCACTCTTGTGCACTGGCCGCACTCTTCTGGACAGGGTCTTCGGGACATGGCGTCTGCGTTACCGTGGCTCTTCCCTCTACGATGTTCCGAGGTGAAGTCGTACTCCTGCAGCCTCTGGACCCAACGTGCTGTCTGGCCTTCCAGGTTCTTAAAGGTCAATAGCCAGGTTAGGGCGGAATGGTCAGTCCTCAGGTGGAATGGCTGACCGTACAGGTACTTGTGGAAGTGCTCCAATGTCTTTACTACCGCCAGTAACTCCCGTCGAGTGACGCAGTAGTTCTTCTCTGCCTTGGATAGCGTCTTGCTGTAATAGGCTATCACCCGCTCATGGCCGTCCTGGATCTGCGACAGGACACCTCCAATGCAATGGTCGCTGGCGTCGGTGTCCACAATGAAGGTGCCACCTGGTTGTGGGAAACCCAAAATTGGAGCACTGCACAGGGTCTCCTTTAGGTGCTGGAAAGCGTTTTCTGCTTCCTCCGTCCATACATAAGGCCGTTGTTCCTCTGTCAGGCGGGTGAGGGGTTTTGCGATGTTGGAGAACCCCTTTATGAAGCGCCTGTAATAACTGCACAGCCCCAGGAAACTGCGCAATTCTTTCTTATCCTTTGGGCGAGGCCAATCTCTCACAGCCTGCGTCTTCTCCGGGTCTGTGGCCACTCCGGTTACTGAGACTATGTGGCCCAAGTAGTTAACTTCCTTGCGGAAGAGCTGGCACTTCTTCGCGGTCAGCTTCAAGTTGGTCGCTTGCAGTCTCTGTAGCACCTTACTCAGATTCTCGAGGTGATCGTCAAAAGTCTTCCCGACGATGATGATGTCGTCCAGGTATAACAGGCAGGCATCGTAAGTCAGCCCTCTCATCACTGACTCCATGAGGCGCTGGAAGGTAGCTGGTGCATTGCAGAGGCCAAAGGGCATAACCGTGAACTGCCAGAGCCCTTGGCCCGTCGAGAATGCAGTCTTCTCCTTGTCTCTCGGGTCTAGAGCTACCTGCCAGTAGCCCGACTTCAAGTCCAGGGTCGAGAACCACTGTGCACCAGCTAGCGTGTCCAGGGTGTCGTCAATCCGGGGTAAGGGAAAACAGTCCTTCCGGGTGACGGCGTTCAACTTTCTGTAGTCTACGCAGAAGCGCAGCTCGCCGTTCTTCTTTGTCACCAAGACTACATGGGAACAGCAAGGGCTGTCAGACTCTTCAATCACTCCCCTGGATCTCATGTCCTCCAGCATGTCTCGCACCGCCCCTTGCTTCGCCAGCGGAACGCGTCTATGTGGTTGCCGAATAGGCCGGGCGTCTCCGGTGTCGATGCGGTGAAGCACTTTGTCCGTGCGGCCGTAGTCACTATCACCTTGGCTGAAGAAGCGCTGATACCGTCTTAGCAGTTGTCGAACCTTCTCCAACTGTTCTGTGGTCAGGTGGTCGGCCGCCCTCTCCACCAAGCCTTCTAGCCGGGGCCCCAGATGTTGCTTCGGCGCCGGCTCTAGTGTCTCGTCGATAACTGTTACGCTCACCACGGGCTCGCACATTCCCAACTCCGTCCCGGCCTGGACGTCGTGGTCGGCGTCCGTAGGATTTAGCAGTCTCACGGGCACCTCCTCTCGGCACGGCAGCAATGCCCTGGCTACACACAGTCCGTTTACAGGCGTCTTCTGGTCCAGCATCATGTTCCTGGTTCTCTGGCCCTCCAGTCGCGCCGTCACCACCACCTCGCTCCTCGCGGGAACAACCACGTCTTCGTCCAAGACGACCCTGCAAATTCCAAGGCGCTCTTCGGGTTGACGGAGTATAACCTCTTCTCCGTTAAGCCGCAGGACCTTCTTGCCGACGTCGACCGTCGCCTCATGGCTCCTGAGGGCATCCAGTCCCAGGATCACCTCCTCAGCCACCTTCGCGACGAACACCCACAGACGCACGGCACTCCGTCCCAACTTCAGCTCCAGCAGGGCCTCCCTCTCCACGGGCAAGGGTTACCCGTGGAGAGGGAGGCTTGCCCGATGCCGTGACAAGCTGGTATGGCCGGCTTGGCTTCCTTGTCGGCAAACCCTTCGCCACGTCAGGTCTGATGATGGTCACGGACGCCCCGGTGTCCACCAGCACGCGGCACGGCTTTCCTCTTATCCAACCGTCCGCGATGAGGCTGTCATCCATACGCCGGCTGACGGCGCGCAGTGTCACTCGAGGGGATGGTGGTGATGGCGCCGAAGTGCCCCTCTCCACGACGGCCCTTACTCGTTTCCCGGCTGCTCTTCCTGGCGTGGGCAGTCTCTCTGTAGGAGTCCGGGCTGTCCACACCCCCAACACAGGCCACTAGGTGTTCGCCGGCGTCCTTCAGCTGGTCTTCTGTCTCCGGCGTAGCGGACACTCCTCGTTCTCGACGTCGGAATAGATGTTACTTTGGCCGCCTCCATCCTTAATGCCGCTGTCAGCGCCTCGTGTATGGTTTTATATTCGCCGAGCATTAGGCGCTGACGAATCTCCGTGTCCCGTACCCCGTCGACAAAATTGTAGGCGGCTTCCCGGGATACGAACTCCAGTGGCAGGTCAACCAAGGCCTTGCTAGCCAGCTGCTCGATGGCTATGGCGAACTCCTGCAGCGTCTCCCCCGGCTGCTGCGACCTTGCCTTTAGCTGGCTTCGGTATGCTGCGGCTAAGCGGTGGTTCCCGAAGCGATTCTCTAGGGCCTCCCAGATGTCCTTGGGCGCCGCCGTCGTCTGCACCGCGTTTAGGACTTCCGCGGCTCTTCCCTGGAGGCTGGCTATTAACTGTGTGGCCTCCTCCTCCAGTGACCATCCGTTGTGCCTGGCCACTGTGTCGAACTGGCGGCGGAAGACCTCAAACGTTGACGCGCCGTCATACTTGGGAGGTTTGACGCGCGCAGATGTTGTGTCGCGTCCCGGCGGGTCGGCCTTCAAATCCTTCAGCTTCCTGCCGACGACGTCCTCCACCATGGTGTTCAGGGACTTCACGCTGCTGTCGGCTTTCCCTTCCAGGTCGTTAACGCGGCTGGCCAGGTCCTCGACGCGCTCGTCCACTTGGCCCATCCGCTTGCCCAGCTCCGTCACGTCATCCCTCACGCCGGCCAACTGTTCTTCAAATTTGGCGGCGAGAGCCTCGTTCGCCACCTTCATTTCCGCGGTCAGTTCGGCCATCTTTGAGGTCATTGTCGAGGCCAAGTTGTTGTTAGCCGTTTCCGTCTTCGCTGTTAATTCGGCTTTCATTTCTTCCATCTTCCCGGTGATGTTGTCGTTGGCCGTCTTGATTTGTTTCAACTCGGCGGTGATTTTGTCGTTTGCCGCTTCTGTTTTTGCAGCGAGGTTTTCATTTGCCGTCTTCATTTCTGTCAGTTCCGCCTTCATTTCCATCATCTTCTCCAAAATTTTCTCCAATGCCGCGTCCATTGTTGTAATGTTCGGTGATGTTATCTTCCCGCTTCCTGACACCAGTGTGACATTGTGCGTTCGTGAAATGAAAAGTCCAATTTCACCACTCAAAAATGTTCTTTATTTCCACCGACTTACAGTTAAATACTTGCCAATTACACAAAATTACGTAGTGCACACAATCACGATTCACCAGTTCGTCCGTTACCGTTCCGATGCACGTACACACTAACACTGACTGTCTGTCTCTCTGAAACCCTTTTTATAGGCATCTCGTCATATTCTCGGCGTCTCTGGTATCCAGGCGAATATTCCAGATGATAGAAGAAGGGGAGAGAAACGTCCAGGGACGGGTGACATTCCTTTAGCCACCCTTCAGTTAGTGACAGAGACTAATGGGAGGCGTGGCTCAGCTCCCTCCAGTTTCCTCACAGCAGTGCCGTCATACCTTCCGCTAATTGGGTGACACTTTTAAGCGTTTTGAGTGATAGCTAGTATTGTTCTATGGATTCTTTGTACTTGATTCAGTTGAATTACTTATGTTATCGGTGTTGCCAGTTCCATGGCAAGAGGGCGACAGAGATGGAAGATGTATCTCTCTCTCTCACCGAATCCACCTAGCAGTATCATACAGATGCTGAGATGTACAGGGATACAGGTGCTGACAGAGAAGTTCGTTTCATATTGTGAACATGATTGTTTGAGAACATACACAATGACTATTGCATAATCTGAACCTCAAAACCTTGAGCATTTTAACAGTCATTTTACTTAAATTGTGTATTTCTAGGTGTTTACTTAGCAAGTTTCAGCGCCTAAGTGTCTATTTTGACCATTTTAGTGCCTTTTTGCCTGCCTATTTCACAAATTTTTAGTGCCTATAAATCCGGGTTCAAAGGGGCGTGGTTTTTGAGATTCAACCGCGTGATTTAGCTATGAATTTATTTACTGAAGCTGAGTACTAGGTTTTATGTGGTTTGAAAGCTACTTCTTTCTTCTTAAATTTTGTTTCTTTTTGTAAGTGTCAAGCTGGAGAACAGTTCACTTAAATAGGTATCGTTCATATGCAAACAAAACAAAATGATTCAAATTCCACGAGGCATTAACGGTAGCATTGAGGATGGAGGCGGCCAAGGTGACGGCTACTCCGACTTCGAGAACGAGGAGTGTCCGCTACACCGGAGACAGAAGACCAGCCGAGGGACGCCGGCGAAGACCTAGTGTCCTGTGTTGGGGATGTGGAGAGCCGGGACACCAGGACAGAGGCTGCCCACACCCAGGAGAGCAGCGGGGAAACAAATAAGGGCCGCGGTGGCGAGAGGCACATCGAGCCATCACCACCATCCCCTCGAGTGACACTGCGCGCTGTCTGCCGGCGGATGGATGACGGTCTCATCGCGGATGGTTGGGTAAGGGGGAAGCTTTGCCACGTGCTGGTGGACACCAGGGCAGCCGTGACCGTCATCAGATCCGACATAGCCAAGGGTTTGCCATCCAGGAAACCGAGATGACCATAGCAGCTGATGACGGTACCGGACGAAACCTTACAGGTGCAGAAGGATGTCCTGCTGAAGCTGACCTTGGCACGGAATGTCGTGCGTCTGTGGTTGTTCGTCGCGAAAGTGGCTCAGGATGTGATTCTGGGACTGAATGCCCTCAGGAGCTACCAAGTGACGGTCAACGTTGACAGGAAGGTTCTGCGGCTCAACGGAGAAGAGGTTATACTCCGTCACTTTGAAGAGCGTCCTGGAATCTGCAGGGTCGTCTTGAACGAAGACGTGGTTGACCCCGTGAGGAGCGAGTTAAAGCGTATCTCTCGTGTTCCACCGCGTAGAGGGTCGCGGGTTCGAGTCCCGCCTTGGGCATGGGTGTTTATGTGTATAATGAATATTTGTGAAACTAGGACGACAGAAAATAAAATAAACGGAAATAATGAAAAATCGGTTAAATAAGATAAAAAAGAATGAATATATATACATATATATGTATATATATGGTCGCACATGGTGCGACATAGATATATGCAAGTTTTATGAAAAAAAGATAAAAAAGTAAAAAAGGTGGTGGTGACGGCTCGACTGGAAGGCCAGAGAACCAGGAACATGATGCTGAACTACAAGACGCCCGTACACGGACTATGTGTAGCCAGGGAATTGCTGCCTTGCCGAGAGGAGGTGCACGTGAGACTGCTAAATCCAATAGACACCGATCATGACGTCCAGGCCGGGACGGGGTTGGGAACTTTCGAGCCCGTGGTAAGCGTAACAGCAATCGACAAGATACAGGAGCCGGTGCCGACGCAAAACCTTGGGCCCCGGCTAGACTGTTTACTGGAGAGTGCGGCCGACAACCACACTGTAGAACAGCTTCAGAAGTTTCGGACATTCCTGAGACGATACCAGCGCATATTCAGCCTAGGTAACAGTGACTACGGCCGCACGAACAACGTGCTTCACCACAACGACACCGGGGACTTTCGGCCTATTCGGCAACCACCTAGACGCGTTCCACTGGCAAAGCAAGGGGCGTTACGAGACATGCTGGCGGGCATAAGATCCACGGGAGTGATTGAAGAGTCCGACGGCCCTTGGTGTTCCCCTGTGGTCTTGGTTACGAAGAAGAACGGTGAAGAAGAACGCTTCTGCGAAGACTACAGGAAGCTGAACCCCGGCACCCGAAAGGACTGTTTCCCCTTACCCCGGATTGACGATACCCTGGACACGCTAGTCAGTGCAAAATGGTTCTCGGCCCTCGACCTGAAGTCGGGCTACTGGCAGGTAGCTCTATACCCGAGAGACAAGGCAAAGACGGCATTCTCGACAGGCCAAGTGCTCTGTCAGATCACAGTTTTGTCCTTTGGCCTCTGAAACGCACCAGCTACCTTCCAACGCCTCATGGAGTCAGTGTTTTGAAAGCTGACTTACGATGTCAGCCTGCTATACCTGGATGAAATCATAATGGTCGGAAAGACCTTTGAATACCATCTCGAGAATCTGAGTAAGGTGCTACAGAGACTGCAGGCGACGAACTTGAAGCTGAATGCCAAGAAGTGCCAGCTCTTCCGCAAGGAAGTCAACTACTTGGGCCACATTTTCTCAGCAGCCGGAGTGGCCACAGACCCAGAGAAGACACAGGCTGTGAGAGATTGGCCTCGCCTAACGGAAAAGAAAGAGTTGTGCAAGTTCCTGGGGCTATGCAGTTATTACCGACGCTTCATATAAGGGTTCTCCAACATCGCCAAGCCCTCACCCGCCTGACAGAAGAACACCGACCATATGTGCGGATGGACAACGCTAAAGGCGCTTTCCAGTACCTGAAGAAGACCCTGTGCAGTGCTCCAATTTTAGGAATTCCAGAACCAGGTGGCGCCTTCGTTGTAGACACCGACGCGAGCGACTACTCTTTTGGAGGCGTGGTATCCCAGGTCCAGGAGGGCCACGAGCGGGTGATAGCCCCCTACAGCAAGACGCTATCCAAGGCAGAAAAGAACTACTGCGTCACACGGCGAGAATTATTGGCGGTAGTAAAGACCTTGAAGCACTTCCACAAGTACCTGTACGGTCAGCAGTTCTACTTGAGGACTGAACATTCCGCCCTAAACTGGCTATTGAGCTTTAAGAACCTGAAAGGCCAGACAGCTCGTTGGATCCAGAGACTGCAGGGGCACGACTTCACCTCGGAACATCGTAGAGGGAAGATCCACGTTAACGCAGACGCTATGTCCCGAACATCCTGTCCAGAAGTGTCCGGCCAGTGCACAAGAGTGGAAGAGAAGGGGCGTGCCGCAGCAGTCCTAGTAGTTACGGCAGTCCCTGCGGATATCAGGGATATCGCAGGCCTGAGGAGGGAGCAGCTGGCGGACGCAGACTTGGGGTCACTCTTGAGGGAAATAGAGGCAGTGACCAGACCGACCTGGGAGGACATTGCACCGAGAAGCGCCACATACAATTTGCACTGGGCCTAATGGTACTCGCTGAAGATCAGAGAGGGAGTGCTGTTCCGGCTATGGGAATCACCCGATGGGAAGACCCAGAGAGAACAGTTGGTACTTCCCTGGAATAAGGTCCCGGAGGTCTTGGAGGAAGTGCTCGCCGGTACTTCAGGAGGACACTTGAGTGCGAACCGAATGATTGACAAATTCTAGCAGCGCTACTACTGGCTGAGGCTCCGAGCAGACGCTTAGAGGTGGTTTCGTCGATGTCATGTGTGCGCGGCGAGTCGCGGCCCCCAAATTAGGAGCCGGGGTCGCATGCAGCATTATAAGGTCGGAGCGCCATTCGAACGTATCACTGTCGACATAGCTGGATCATTATCAGTGTCCGACCAAAGCAAACAGGTACCTAATGGTGGTCGTGGACAACTTCACCAAGTGGCCGGAGTTGCATGCCATTCCGAACCAAGAGCAAAGACAATCACGCACTGCCCCCTGCAGAAAGTGTTGTGTCGATTTGGGGTGCCATTGGAGCTCCACAGCGACCAGGGCAGCAATTTTGAGTCCAACCTAATGAACGAGGCACTAGAAAGGCTTGGGGTTAACAAGACCCGCACAACACCTCTTACATCCCCAGTCGGATGGCATGGTCGAAAGGTACATCAAGACCTTAGAAGAACACCTGAGGGAGGTCGTGGCCAGCCATCAGCGAGACCAGGACGTCAAGATCCCACTGTTCTTGCTGGCCTACCACTCGTCAACACACGACACCACGGGGATGACGCCAGCCAGCTTAATGCTTGGCAGAGAGTTATACCTCCCTTGTGACCACTTTTACAAATAAGCACTCCGGAGGCGAAACAGCCAGTGACCGAGTATGTGGAGAACCAGGTAGTCCAACTCCACGATATGCAAGAGATGGCTCGCCAGAACATCCAGAAGGCCAGCGACCGCAAGAAGACCCGATACGACAGGCAAGTCAACAGACAAGGTTTCCAGCAAGGTGACCTGGTCTAATTGCACCGTCCTACTCGGACCAAGGGACGCTGCACGCTGTTTCAGCAGCCATAGCATGGACCGTAACCGGGTGGTGAAGAGGATTAACGATGTGGTCTTCCGCACCCAGAAGGTGTTCCGAGGTAAGATGTTGATGGTACACCTGGATCACCTGGACCATTACGATGGTGCTGTTAGGGACGACCAGCTTTGAAAGGGGAGCAGTGTCACCTAATTATCGCAAGGCACGGCCAAGTGGAGCATGGTAGGGACCAGGAGGCGTTTAGGCCACGCTCACCCATTTATCTAGTAGCACAAACATAGGGGATGGTTAGGAAAGTGTCACTAAGCATTGTGCCGTCTCTTTCCTCCCCCCATTTCGTCTGGAATAATCGGTATGATTTGTTGGGCCGCGAAGCTTCCAGAAACAGCGATCTGGCTAAATAAGGGCTGCAGTGGATGAGTCAGTTCAGTTTTGGACGTGCAGCCGTGAAGAGCGCAGTGCTAGCGAACGGACTGGAAGACTGTGTACGTATATCAGAGAAGTTGTACGTAATTGTGAGTGTGGAGTGTACGTGTGAGGGTCGAACTGGTGGACTGTTATTGTTTGCGCTGCGTAATTCTATGTAATCAGCAAGTGTTCCAACTGTAATTCGGTGGAAATAAATAACATTTTGAGCTTGTACAATTAGACTTTTAATTTCGCGAACCCGCAACGTCACAATATGTAGAAATAATGCAAGAGTAAATAAATGCAATAAGTTAGTTTGTGCTGGATACCAGTGCGTGTATGAATAAGTTTGTTATTAGAAATTTCAATAGGTTATTATTTTTGGAGTAGTTGTAGAGATGCAGCAGGCAACCAGTTGCGAGTGCTGGATACCAGTATTACGAGGCGTGTCCATAAAATAAGGTCTCCAAGGCGCTGGAGCCGTGAGGAATGCTATTACGCGAGATCCGGCAACACTGGCGTGTAGCTTGGTTTCACCCCTTCAAATCCTGATCACAACGAACCCGTTGCAGCCCGAGTCTTGGTTGCGCGGCCGTTTTCGAAGGAGCTTCCTATCACTTCCGGCGCCAAGTGCGAGTTGCGTGCAGTGATTCGTTATTGAGTGCCAAAGGCACTACCGCCACTGAAATTCATCGTCAGTTATGCGAAGGCTATGGGTCACAGTGTATGGACGTCAAAAACGTGCAAAAGTTGGTCAGAGAGTTCAAAGACGGACGTACAGACCTCCATGACGAACAAAGTTCTGGTCGGCCTTCAGTTTTAGCCGAAACAATTGCAAAAGTGGAGCAAGAAATGCTTAAAGAGCTATGCCAACTTATCCCTGAATACAGTAAGACTACGATTGACAAGATTTTGACCGAAAATTTGCATTATCGCGAGGCGCGCGCGCGCGCGCGCGCGTGTGTGTGTGTGTGTGTGTGTGTGTGTGTTTGTGTGTGTGAGGTGCATTGCTCACCAAAGACTACAAACGGCCCAGATCGGATGGGACATCCTCAGCCATCCCTCCTACAGTCCAGACTTAGCACCTAGAGATTGTAATTTATTTCCTGAGTTGAAGTCACACCTGGCTGGAACATATTTCCAGACCGACGATGATTTGAAAAACGAGGTTGAGCGCTACCTGCGCAACTTGGTGGGAAAGTGCTATGACAAGGGTGTATAAAAACTGCCACAGCGCATGCAAAAGTGCATCGATCGCAATGGTGATTACGTTGAAAAATAGCTGAAAGTTCTGACTTTCCATCAATGTAACATTCTTTGACAAACATGTTTTCTATAATAAATAAAATTTGACACTTTATATTGCGGACGCGCCTCGTATTATTTGTACTTTCTAGTTTTTGTAATTCCATTTTACTTTTGCTTATACTTTTGGACTATTTATGGTCTAAACCTCCATTATTTTCTTTGTTTATTTTTCTTCTAGTTTTGATTTTTTGCAGTAGTTTGTAGTGAAAATCTGTAAAATGATTATATATAAGTGTAAGAGAGCTTGGAACGATATTCAAATTTTGTTATATCTATTTTCCAGATTAGAGTTAGAAGGCTCCATTTCACAAAAATAATTATTTAATTTATATGATGCCTACAAAAGCTAAAAGACCTGTATTTTCAAACACCATCGCAATAACCGTAACATTACCAACATACATTACATGGACTCCAAATAACAAATGGATAGCCAATTCATAGAGTACACATTGATCTCTCATAATCAAGTATGGTGTGTTTTTTCTTTGGACCTTCTTTAATTTTCTCAGCAGATCTGTGTATTGTGCTTATTGAGTTCAGCAAGGTTTATATTGACGTCACTTTAGCTGCTATTATTTCTTAACAATAAGATGTTTGCTATAAATAGCGACGAAGTGCCACGTAGGGTCACTTTGCACACACCATAAGAAAATCTTTGGATCCTGACTTGTTCAACAACGCTTTAAATAGTATTTTGTTGACATTATTACTCTTATTATTTGTCTTGGTGTTCTGGAGAGGCTTCAACATACCTTTTAAGTGTCTTGTTAATGTTTTCAAATAATTGCAAAATAAAAAAGTAAAGGCTATTGGGAACCTAGAAACCAAAGCTAAAGTTGTGTGTATTGTGACTTTGTGGGTTCGTGTAAGCCTTCTAGCCGGGGCCCCAGATGTTGCGTCGCCACCAGCTCCTGAGTTTCGTCGATTACTGTTACGCTTACCGCGGGCTCGGACGTTCCAAAATCCGTCCCGGCCTGGGCGTCGTGATCTGTGTCCTTTGGATTTAGCAGTCTCACTGGCACCTCCTCTTGGCACGGCAGCAGTGCCCTGGATACACACAAAAAAAAAAAAAAAAAAAAAAAAAAAAATAAAAAAAAAAAAAAAAATAAAAAATAAAAAAAAAAAAAAAAAATAAAAAATAAAAAAAAATAAAAAATAAAAAATTAAAAAATAAAAAATAAGATCTGCATTACTATGTCCTGGTACCTAGGAGCTATACCAGGACAACGTTTCCACAGTCTTATTTTCTTTCCTTTTCTCTTTTACATCTTTATTTATTTCTTTTATACAATTTTGCAGATATATCCTATTATCTACTTCTATTACCTAATGCTACCAACAAGTGGTAGCTCCTATACCTAATTTTAATATATATATTTTACAAGTTTACTAAGTTTTAAATACATTCATTATTATTTTACTAAGTTGCTGCTAGCTATCTTAGGCTACTCTATGCATACATAAATATTTACAATTTTTATTTAATAGTTGTTTTACAATCTTGTGATACAATAATATACTTTAGATTTTAATGTTGCCTTCTTCTTCTTTGGGCTGCCTCTATCCTTCCTGTGGAGATCCAAAATTGTCTCCTTCGGTTCATCTGGGGTTGTGGTTGCTCCTCTTCTTCGGTGATTGGTTCCAGTTCATGATGTGGATGCTGTTGGATTTCTGCCGGTTGTTGGGCAAGTCTTTGTGACCTTCGAGGAGTAGATGCAGGTCCCGCTCTCCTAGGTTGAGTTGTTCGAAGTTGTTGTTTGTTTTCGTAGTAGTCTTGCATTACCTTTGCTGATATTTTTTCTGATGCTATTTGAAGAGTTTCGAAGTCTGCAGTTGTCCTAACTATTGTCCAAATATTTTTTCCAGATAAGCTGTATCTTTCCTCTTCCAAATGTTCGCTGAATGTTCTGCATTCGAATACTGCATGTTCTGGGGTGTCCTCTACTTTGCAAGTTGGGCATATAGCATCATTGGTCCTGTTGATCTTTTTCAGATACGTCCTGTAGGGTCCATGGCCTGATATGTATTGGATTCCTCCTTTCCTTGGCTTGATGAGTTTTAGACGGAGCCTTTCCTTTATACTCGGAAATATTTCATATGTCCTTCTGCTTATATCTGAGGTATCCCATTCTGTTTGCCATTCACGTATTAACGCTTCTCGAATTTGTTGTTTTGTGGTGCACGGTATTCCTATTACGTTTTGAATTTGATCGCCTCTATCGCGCTTGAGCCAATAGTTTGCTGCTCGTAGTCTTATTAGCAGATCTAGGGGCCACGTTGCTGTGATAACTAATAATGCCATGGTGGCTGTCGTGGTCACTGCTCCACTACATCGTAGAAGTGATCTTCGTTGATATTTTCGAACTAGATCTACATTTTTTCTAATTTGGAGACGATGTGCCCAAACTGAAGCTCCATATGAAGTAATACCAACCATGAAGCTCATATGGTATATACTAATTGTTGTTGGTGATAGTTTATATTTTCTAGTTGTAAGGGCCGAAAGTTTCATCATGGTATTATTTGCTTTTGTTGAAGCTAGCTTGATGTGTGCATCATAATTTAGCCTGTCATCAATGTTTATGCCCAAATACTTAACTATGTTGTTTCTTTTTATATTTTGATTATTATACTTAATGATTGGGTCTCTTTTCATTGATCCTTTAACCAACATATACGATGATTTATGAGGCGCTATTTGGAGCTTAGCTTGTCGGCACCACTTCCCTAATATTTCCAGAACGTTGTTTGATTTTGCTTCTAGTTCTTTTCTGCTATCCGCCGCGACTAGTATTAAGATGTCATCCGCATATGCTATAATGTTCAACGTGTCCATCGATTGTTGTAGAGTTTCTATAATTGGCTCTGTTAAAATGTCCCAGAATAATGGTCCAAGAACCGAACCCTGAGGGCATCCTTTGCCTGGATACACACAGTCCGTGTACAGGTGTCTTCTGGTCCAGCATCATGTTCTGGTTCTCTGGCCTTCCAGTCGTACCGTCACCACCACCCTGCTCCTCGCGGGGACAACCACGTCTACGTTCAAGATGACCCTGCAGATTCCAAGGCGCTCTTCCGGTTGACGGAGTATAACCTCTTCTCCGTTGAGCCGCACGAATTTCCTGCCGACGTCCACCGTCGCCTCGTGGCTCCTGAGGTCATCCCGTCCCAGAATCACCTCCTCAGCCACCTTCGCGACGAACACCCACAGAGCACGGCACTTCATCCCAAGGTTAGCTCGAGCAGGGCCTCCTTCTCCACAGGCAAGGTGTCGCCCGATGCCGTGACAAGCTGGTATGGACGGCTCGGCTTCCTTGTCGGCAAACCCTTCGCCACGTCAGGTCTGATAATAGTCACGGCAGCCCCGGTCTCCACCAGCACGCGGCACACCTTCCCTCTAACCCAACCGTCCGCGATGAGACTGTCATCCATACGCCGGCTGACGGCGCGCAGTGTCACTCGAGGGGATGCTCGTGATGGCGCTGACGTGCCCCTCTCCACGACGGCCCTTACTTGTTTTCCGGCTGCTCTTCCTGCTGTGGGCAGTCTCTCTCCAGGTGTCCGGGCTGTCCACACCCCCAACACAGACCATTAGGTCTTCCCGGCGTCCCTCGGCTGGTCTTCTGTCTCCGGCGTAGCGGACACTCCTCGTTCTTGACGTCGGGATAGCTGTTACTTTGGCCGCCTCCATCCTTAATGCTGCCGTTAACACCTCGTGGATGGTTTTATAATCGCCGAGCATTAGGCGCTGACGAACCTCCGTGTCTCGTACCCCGTCAACGAATGTGTAGACTGACTCCCGGGATACGAGCTCTTGTGGGAGGTCGACTAGGGCCCTGCTAGCCAGTTCAACTGCCAGTGCGAACTCCTGCAGCGTCTCCCCTGGCTGCTCTGACCTTGCCTTCAGCTGGCTGCGTTACGCTTCGGCTAAGCGGTTGTTTCCAAAACGGTACTCCAGGGCCTCCCAGATGTCCTTGGGCTCCGCCGCTGTCTGTACCGCGTTCAGGACTTCCGCGGCCCGTCCCTGGTGGCTGGCTATTAACTGCGTGGCCTGTTCCTCAGGTGACCATTTGTTGTGCTTGGCCACTGCGTCGAACTGGTGGAGGAAGACTTGGAAAGTTGGCGCCGTCGTATTTAGGCGGTTTGACGAGCGCAGATGTTGTTACGCGTCCCAGCGCGTCGACCTTCAAGTCCTTCAAACTCCTGCCGACGACGTCCTCCACCATGGGGTTCAGGGACTTGACGCTGCTGTCGGCCTTTCCTCCCAGGTTGTTTACGTGGTTAACGAGGTCCTCGACGTCTTCCACCAAGTCGTTCAGGGACTTGGCGTTACTTTCGGCCTTTTCCTCTTGGTCATTGAAGCGGTTCGTCAGGTCTTCGAAGCGCTCGTCCACTTGGCCCATCCGCTTGCCCAGCTCCATCACGTAACTCCTCACGCCGGCCAATTGTTCTTCGAATTTGGCAGCGACAGCCTCGTTCGCCACCTTCATTTCCATGGTCAGTTCGGCCATCTTTGCGGTCATTGTCGTGGCCAAGTTGTTGTTTGCAGCTTCCGCTTTGGCAGCGAGGTTGTCATTCGCCGTTCAGTTCCGCTGCCAGGTTGTCGTTTGCCTTCTCCAACTTTTCTAAAATCAGTGCCAATGTAGCCTCCATCGCTGAAATATCCCACTTCTGACTCCAGTTGTGACCTTGTGGGATCGTGAAATTAAAAGTCCAATTGTAAAAACTCAAAATGTTCTTTATTTCCACGGATTTTACAGTTGGAACACTTGCCGATTACACAGAATTACATAATGCACACAATTACAATTCGTCAGTTTGTCAGTCCCAGATAAACTCTACACTCACAATTAGGTACAACTCCTCTGATGCACGTACACAGTCTTCCGGTCCCTTCACTCACTCGGCGCTCCTCACGGCTGTTCGCCAAGAACCAACTGACTCGTCCACTGCAGGCCTTATATAGGGAAGATCGCCGTTTCTAGAAAGTTCGCGGCTCGCACAATTATCCCGATATTTCCAGACGTCTTTCGGGAGGGGAAAGGGACAGTATAGGGCTCGTGCCACTCTTCTAATCAACCCCCTCAGTTAGTTACAAGAGATGAATGGGTTGGCGTGGCCTAAATGCTTCCCGCCTGGCCCTTCTTCCGGCCGGTTCTATTGGGAATTCCGACGTTCGGGTGACAGTATAAACCGCCAAACTGCAGGCAACGCCGGGTAATTAATAATGGCATTGATTTCTAATGGTCTTTTCACCTAGCTTGCTTCCGGAGAACAACTTAAGCATATTCGTCGCCAGGAAAGCTTCAGGTTTTATTATTGAAATAAGTTTCTATAGAGTACCAGATACAACAGGTGTTAATGCAACACTAGTTGATGAAAGTAGGGTATAATGGAATACCATTTATGTTTCAAAAAGTATTTTAAGTAAACAGTTTTTTAAATAAAATTTTCCAAATCATCATGACTAAATATTCTAGCTGATTAAGGTGAACCTTCACCTGTAAAAGAAGCTGCTATTCATTTTGTTGTTAAAAAATACGGATTTGAAAATGTAACAAATTGAGGTTAATATGAAATAGTCGAGTATTATGAACAGTTGGTATGAAACACTGAACAACTTTTCCATAAAACGTAAACTATTATTGGTTTTAATAAACCAATCATGTATAAGCAAATAATCAGGTTTGCTTTATTTCAAAAATTTAACCTTTTGAAAAATATACTTCGGATTTAAAATAGGCAACATTTCTCTCTCTCTCTCTCTCTCTCTCTCTCTCTCTCTCTCTCTCTCTCTCTCTCTCTCTCTCTCTCTCTCTCTCTAATAACAATTGATTTGCCAGTAATATTTTACTTGAAACTCATTTGAAACCTTATTTTTATTCAGTATATTTTGTATGGTCATATTGTCACAAGTGATTGTTTTGTTTAGTATAAATAGTGTTGTAAGTAATAATTTGACTATGGTGGTGCGTGTGACGTCACGTCACATGACTTCTTCTGCTTCTGATGAAGCATGCAAGCGCGTTCACTCTCTTTTGTGTGCCAGCTTTGGTTAAAGGCGGACCTAGGCCCGCTCTATGCAAGGTATGTAACCGATCCTGTATTTCCTATTATTGTAATAAACCTTTCATGTCTAAATTGTAGTTTCTGTATTTTTAATATAATTTAACCATTATACAGAAAATGCCAACCTTTCCTGAGTATGCCACCTCTGAATTATTAGCCCCTGAGGAGCGACCTGGCCACGTGGCACCCTATCTTTACCATCATGGCCAGGTAGTCAAAATATGGAGCATTGATATAAAATCGGGTATTACAAATACCTGGTATTCCATAATACCGAACACGGCATCTTAGACAATGAACCTTTAAAGAATTGGACAAAACATTGCCAGCTAAAAGCGACCACAATATAACAAAGTACAATTTTTGTGTAAATTACGCTTAACATTAATGTCCAAGTCACGTGGGTACTACTGGGTTAAAATTCTTGAAAATTTGCCTTAAAAACTTTTGAATATCTGAAAAGTGCCTTCATTCTGTAGCGAGTGAAGTGACAGTAACTGGTCAAGTCTCACTGAAGTGCCTCATGGGTGTCTTTCTTCACTCTTTCAGGTCACTCCCACGTGATATTAGCAGCAAACAGAGCCGAAATCTTGGTATTCCATATTTCACGACTACTACATAATTCCCTCCTTTCCTCTATATATTGTCTCCGATCGTATTGTTGGTTGCTGCCGCGGCCGCAAGCCGCATCCGGCACGTGGGCGAGAGCTGAACGCTTGCCGAGAGAAGGGACAGATATCTGGATAGTTCCATGCTTCCCTTGCCGCCGCGAAAGACCTGGCACTGACGGCGGCATTCTAGAACAATGACTGGAAGGTATATATAAGCGGCAAAGTGTGAGGACAGTCAGGTGCTAATGAGTTGTTCGTTGTGTTTGCTGATGTGCAGTAATCGTGAGTGTAATGATGATTATAATATTATAATTATAATGACTATAATACATTTGGAAGGTGCCGCGGTGAATTCTTTTGTTTAGGTGGCGCTGAGAACGAGACGACCTTAAAGACTAAGTCTGTGTATGTTACGTCACTTTGCTGCTGTATGGGGTGTACAAAGTTATTGCCTACTGCTATAAAGAGCACTTTAAATTTCTGCTAAAAGGACTTTTAATTCCACGCACCCACTCAGTCACAATATCCTGGTTACACAACAACGATTGAATGAATGGTGACCAAATTGCATTGGTTACACTACGTGTTTCTGACCTCAGCCCCAGTCGGTTGAGCACACTAATAGGCAAGTGAGAGAAGGGTTAGCTTGGATGAGAACAGGAACACTATTTCTAAGTGGGATAAGAGGTAGGGAAAAGGGAATTTGTGAATTTTGTAAGCGAAAGGAAGGACAGGACAGTATGTAACAGAATGCGGGGATGTTGCAATATGGAGAAAAAAGGTTTAGGTGCAGAAATGGAAGATATTAGAGAAGAGGATAGTAGCTATGAAAATGTTAATGTGGGGGAGGAAAAGAAGGTAAGAAGTCTTGGTTAGTTCTTGCAGAAACTAAAAGACAAATGGGCAAGAAATGTAAAGAATATAAGAAAGGAAGAAAAGGGGGAAGAAAGGGGCTAATTAAGTAACAAGGAGTTATGGAGGTTAAAAACTACCTGGCAGAGGAGAAGACAAGTGTGTCGTGTAAGCCAAGGTAGCAACAAGGTAAAGACAAATAAATATAGCCAGAAGTTGTAAATTGTACAATTTTGGAACATGCACAATTAAAATCTAATCTAACTATTGTGATATTGGTCAGGGCTTTAGTCAAAACCAACACTTTAACTGTCTTAAATATTAATCTTTAAATTTCTCGCAAGAAACGGAAGGCTATTTGGGCGACTTCAACCCTAATTTGAAACTTCTATGGAAAAATTATTAATCGACTGGACACCTTCAGCTATTCTACAAATAAGGTTGAATATTCTGGGTACCAGAATGACGTATTATAGATGCATTTTACTTTCTTTTTTTAACCACTTTTTCGAAATTAAGGTCCTAAGTCTGTTTCTAACATCCGGCCTGGAGGACTTGATCGCAGTAAACTGGAGAAGAATTGTTAACCACTGCATATATACATTGACCTCACAGTTGACGAGGAATTTGAATTTTGTGCAGAAAATTTGGCATTTGAATACCTTAGTGCTGGGGAAGCTGTGGTGCGAGGCACAGGTGCTTCCGATGACCCATCAGTTCTCACAAATGTTAGAACGGGCAATAAGGCTCAGTACTACAAGATAGCCCGACCACAGTTGCGGAGGGACATAAGTAGTGGCGGATGGAATTTGGTGGATGTGCAAGTGAAGTGTCGTGCCCTGTTATTGCGTTCTCTCCTGACAGCCATCAATAGCCAAGGTAGCCAGCAGGATATACTGTTCAGCAAACAGGTGAATGGCACACATATGGTAGCTCCTGCAGCCTTTCGGCAGGTGCGAAGGGATTATGAGAGATTTTGCCTTTAATTGCAAGGACAACAACGACGTTAACATCCAAAATCATGTATAGAAAATGAGTAGTTGTCAAACATTTTTATGATTACTCACTCAGATGAGATGTTCTTCATATCCCCAAAAGCGCTTTTCGATCAGGTTTTGATCATCTTCAGTGTGTGTTGACCAGCTACTGAGGTGGAGACGAGCCGAACCTTCCAAGAAACTTCTGCTCCTGTGACTGTCATTTGGTTATCTCCTGATTTGTGCTGCCAACTTCTGGGACTGGAACACTGTGGCCGGACACAGGTGGCTGATGGTCATCTGTGGTGTTGACTGGTTGTAACTGTTTTACCTCTGGATGTGGGTTAATTGAACTGTCGACCTGTGGTGGCGGATGAAATTCCATTTTTTCTTTTTCCCCCTCGTTCTCTGGACCAATATTTAAGTTACTGGTTGTTTTTGAGAGATGTGCTTCCTCACTCATATGTTCCTGAAGTAAACTAGATTGGTTGACATATGGGTTAATTTCAACTGGGTCTAAGTTCTTTAAATTTGTTTCAACGACTTCAATGTTGGATTTTTTAACTTTTTTAATAATTTGTAAAACACTGTTTAATGGTGGTATCTCAAAATTCAAAAGGTTTTTTGTTTCACTATTTAGGATATAAATTTTTTCCCAAATATCTAATTCATTAACTGTTTGTACATGTTTCAATAGTTGTATACTTTGGCCAATTTCATGGTTGTGTTTCCAGAAATGGTTGGCAACTGCAGACTTTTCTATTTGTTTAAGTTTTATATTCCTCAGGTGTTCCGTTTGACGGGTTTTTAAATTTCTCTTAATTCTTCCAATATAATATGCTTCACAATTGTCACATGGTATTTTATATATTACAGATAATTTCAATTTATCAATAGTGTTGCTTAAAGGTTTTTTGAGCATATTCTTAAGGTTGAAATTATTCTTTGGGGCTAATTTTATATTATAATTATGAAAAATTCTTTTAAATTTGTTGAATGCCCAAGGATGATAGGTAAACTTCTTGTAGATAACAGTATTTTCTGGTTTCTTTAAAGTAGTAAATGAACTTATGTGGTTTTTGTATATATGTTCATTAATTATTTTAAATATAGTTGATTCTTTAAAGCCATTGATCTTTGCAACATGCATGACGTGTTGGTATTCTAATTGATATTCCTGTTCAAGCATAGGTACATTTATAAGTCTGTGGATTAAACAATGGAATACTGCAAGTTGATGTGATGTTGGATTATAGTTATTAGCAGTGATGTAATTGTCCACATGTGTATTTTTCCTATGAATACCAAAATTCAATTTATTATGGTACTTGGAAATTTTTAAATCCAAAAAAGGTAAGAGTCCTTGATCTTCTATTTCCATTGTAAATTTGATAGATTCATCTTGACTGTTGAAAATTTCTAAGGCTTCATTAATTTTATCTTTGGGTATGATGGAGAAAATATCATCAACATATCTGTACCATACTTTAAATATATCTGAGTGAGTAGATGTTACTTGAATTTCTAAGTTGCTCATATATAAGTCAGCTAAGAATGGAGATAATGGATTACCCATAGCTAAACCATGTGTTTGAGTGTATAATCTTCCATTAAATGTGAAGGTATTCTGGTCAATACAACTGGTAGCACAAGTTAGTAGATCATGAATCTCAGCTTCATTAATATTAATTGAAGTAAGCCATTCTTGTAATAATGAAGAAATCTTCCCAGTTGGGACGTTTGTGAACAAAGAAGTGACATCAAAAGATACTAATAGGTCACTATCATTAATAGTAATGTTTTTAATATATTCAATAAGTTCAAGAGAATTCTTAATGCTTCTACTTTCAAATTTTTCCAAAGATGAAAACTTTTTTGAAACCCATTTTGCCAATAAGTAACATGGCGAACCTATGTTGTTGATAATAGGTCGCATACTGTTATCTTTTTTGTGAGTTTTTGGAAGACAGTAAATCCGTGGTAGTGTTGGATTACTGACTTTTAATCTTTTTTTAAGAGCTAAATCAAAACAATTAGCTTCATTAATAACTTTGTTAATAATTCTTATGTTGGCTTGTAATGGTTTTTTTTGTGTTTCTGAGTAATCAGACTTTTTAAGAAGTTGCATGACTCTGTCTTCATAATCATTTTTGTTGAGTAAAACAATTTGATTTCCTTTATCTGCTTTTACAAATGTAATGGATTTATTATTTAAGTGTTTGATAATCTTCAATGCTGGAAAAGTGTATTTACCATGTTTTAATTTTTGAAGAACTTTTGAACTGATTGTTTTTGAGAGATGTGCTTCCTCACTCATATGTTCCTGAAGTAAACAAGATTGGTTGACATATGGGTTAATTTCAACTGGGTCTAAGTTCTTTAATTTTGTTTCAACGACATCAATGTTGGATTTTTTAACTTTTTTAATAAGTTGTAAAACACTGTTTAATGGTGGTATCTCAAAATTCAAAAGGTTTTTTGTTTCACTATTTAGGATATAAATTTTTTCCCAAATATCTAATTCATTAACTGTTTGTACATGTTTCAATAGTTGTATACTTTGGCCAATTTCATGGTTGTGTTTCCAGAAATGGTTGGCAACTGCAGACTTTTCTATTTGTTTAAGTTTTATATTCCTCAGGTGTTCCGTTTGACGGGTTTTTAAATTTCTCTTAGTTCTTCCAATATAATATGCTTCACAATTGTCACATGGTATTTTATATATTCCAGATAATTTCAATTTATCAATAGTGTTGCTTAAAGGTTTTTTGAGCAGATTCTTAAGGTTGAAATTATTCTTTGGGGCTAATTTTATATTATAATTATGAAAAATTCTTTTAAATTTGTTGAATGCCCAAGGATGATAGGTAAACTTCTTGTAGATAACAGTATTTTCTGGTTTCTTTAAAGTAGTAAATGAACTTATGTGGTTTTTGTATATATGTTCATTAATTATTTTAAATATAGTTGATTCTTTAAAGCCATTGATCTTTGCAACATGCAAGATGTGTTGGTATTCTAATTGATATTCCTGTTCAAGCATAGGTACATTTATAAGTCTGTGGATTAAACAATGGAATACTGCAAGTTGATGTGATGTTGGATTATAGTTATTAGCTTTGATGTAATTGTCCACATGTGTATTTTTCCTATGAATACCAAAATTCAATTTATTATGGTACTTGGAAATTTTTAAATCCAAAAAAGGTAAGAGTCCTTGATCTTCTATTTCCATTGTAAATTTGATAGATTCATCTTGACTGTTGAGAATTTCTAAGGCTTCATTAATTTTATCTTTGGGTATGATGGAGAAAATATCATCAACATATCTGTACCATACTTTAAATATATCTGAGTGAGTAGATGTTACTTGAATTTCTAAGTTGCTCATATATAAGTCAGCTAAGAATGGAGATAATGGATTACCCATAGCTAAACCATGTGTTTGAGTGTATAATCTTCCATTAAATGTGAAGGTATTCTGGTCAATACAACTGGTAGTACAAGTTAGTAGATCATGAATCTCAGCTTCATTAATATTAATTGAAGTAAGCCATTCTTGTAATAATGAAGAAATCTTCCCAGTTGGGACGTTTGTGAACAAAGAAGTGACATCAAAAGATACTAATAGGTCACTATCATTGATAGTAATGTTTTTAATATATTCAATAAGTTCAAGAGAATTCTTAATGCTTCTACTTTCAAGTTTTTCCAAAGATGAAAACTTTTTTGAAACCCATTTTGCCAATAAGTAACATGGCGAACCTATGTTGTTGATAATAGGTCGCATACTGTTATCTTTTTTGTGAGTTTTTGGAAGACAGTAAATCCGTGGTAGTGTTGGATTACTGACTTTTAATCTTTTTTTAAGAGCTAAATCAAAACAATTAGCTTCATTAATAACTTTGTTAATAATTCTTATGTTGGCTTGTAATGGGTTTTTTTGTGTTTCTGAGTAATCAGACTTTTTAAGAAGTTGCATGACTCTGTCTTCATAATCATTTTTGTTGAGTAAAACAATTTGATTTCCTTTATCTGCTTTTACAAATGTAATGGATTTATTATTTAAGTGTTTGATAATCTTCAATGCTGGAAAAGTGTATTTACCATGTTTTAATTTTTGAAGAACTTTTGTACATTGAGATCTAACATTATCTCTTTCTTGCACAGGAACAGTTTTAATACTTAATTCAATATCTGCTACAAATTCTTTTATATCTTCAGAGAAGGCAACACAGGTTTTCAACCCTTTATTTAACAAATTTAATTCTTCATTGCTGAGAGGTTGATCACATAAATTAATTACTGCTTTATTGTTATTCTTGATTTTTGGAATATAAGATGGCTGACCTTTTAATATGTACAACTTATGTTTTAAACGTGTATGTTTAATTTTCATCATTTTATTTAAATGAGCATAGAGTAGATTTTCAAAATTATTCCAAAGTGCAGGCCCCAAAGTCTGAGTTAATTCCATGTGAAGTTGATAAAGTTGCATGTTAATTTGATTAAGCTTTTTGTAATGTAGAAATTTTTCTGTTTTAATTACCATTTTTTCCGCCATTTTTTGTTGGGTACAGCTCTTCCTGTTTTTTATATATTTTCTTATAAAAACTGGAGTGACGTTATTAATTAAACATAGGTTAAGAAAGTGAATATCTGCTAAAGTATATCTCTTCTTAATTTGTAAGGTTTCATAAAATTTCAACTTTCTTTTATAGAAATGGTGTTGAGAGTTAAAATTTGTAGTCTCCATGTTCTAATAGTTGTAATAAGTATGGTAACAGAATTACTTGTAAGCCATCTAGCTTATATATTTTTTTAAAGAAGACATAGTCAAGTTATTAAAAGTGAGATATTTCTTGTATAGAAAATGAGTAGTTGTCAAACATTTTTATGATTACTCACTCAGATGAGATGTTCTTCATATCCCCAAAAGCGCTTTTCGATCAGGTTTTGATCATCTTCAGTGTGTGTTGACCAGCTACTGAGGTGGAGACGAGCCGAACCTTCCAAGAAACTTCTGCTCCTGTGACTGTCATTTGGTTATCTCCTGATTTGTGCTGCCAACTTCTGGGACTGGAACACTGTGGCCGGACACAGGTGGCTGATGGTCATCTGTGGTGTCGACTGGTTGTAACTGTTTTACCTCTGGATGTGGGTTAATTGAACTGTCGACCTGTGGTGGCGGATGAAATTCCATTTTTTCTTTTCCCCCCTCGTTCTCTGGACCAATATTTAAGTTACTGGTTGTTTTTGAGAGATGTGCTTCTTCACTCATATGTTCGTGAAGTAAACTAGATTGGTTGACATATGGGTTAATTTCAACTGGGTCTAAGTTCTTTAAATTTGTTTCAACGACATCAATGTTGGATTTTTTAACTTTTTTAATAAGTTGTAAAACACTGTTTAATGGTGGTATCTCAAAATTCAAAAGGTTTTTTGTTTCACTATTTAGGATATAAATTTTTTCCCAAATATCTAATTCATTAACTGTTTGTACATGTTTCAATAGTTGTATACTTTGGCCAATTTCATGGTTGTGTTTCCAGAAATGGTTGGCAACTGCAGACTTTTCTATTTGTTTAAGTTTTATATTCCTCAGGCGTTCCGTTTGACGGGATTTTAAATTTCTCTTAGTTCTTCCAATATAATATGCTTCACAATTGTCACATGGTATCTTATATATTCCAGATAATTTCAATTTATCAATAGTGTTGCTTAAAGGTTTTTTGAGCATATTCTTAAGGTTGAAATTATTCTTTGGGGCTAATTTTATATTATAATTATGAAAAATTCTTTTAAATTTGTTGAATGCCCAAGGATGATAGGTAAACTTCTTGTAGATAACAGTATTTTCTGGTTTCTTTAAAGTAGTAAATGAACTTATGTGGTTTTTGTATATATATTCATTAATTATTTTAAATATAGTTGATTCTTTAAAGCCATTGATCTTTGCAACATGCAAGATGTGTTGGTATTCTAATTGATATTCCTGTTCAAGCATAGGTACATTTATAAGTCTGTGGATTAAACAATGGAATACTGCAAGTTGATGTGATGTTGGATTATAGTTATTAGCTTTGATGTAATTGTCCACATGTGTATTTTTCCTATGAATACCAAAATTCAATTTATTATGGTACTTGGAAATTTTTAAATCCAAAAAAGGTAAGAGTCCTTGATCATCTATTTCCATTGTAAATTTGATAGATTCATCTTGACTGTTTAGAATTTCTAAGGCTTCATTAATTTTATCTTTGGGTATGATGGAGAAAATATCATCAACATATCTGTACCATACTTTAAATATATCTGAGTGAGTAGATGTTACTTGAATTTCTAAGTTGCTCATATATAAGTCAGCTAAGAATGGAGATAATGGATTACCCATAGCTAAACCATGTGTTTGAGTGTATAATCTTCCATTAAATGTGAAGGTATTCTGGTCAATACAACTGGTAGTACAAGTTAGTAGATCATGAATCTCAGCTTCATTAATATTAATTGAAGTAAGCCATTCTTGTAATAATGGAGAACTCTTCCCAGTTGGGACGTTTGTGAACAAAGAAGTGACATCAAAAGATACTAATAGGTCACTATCATTGATAGTAATGTTTTTAATATATTCAATAAGTTCAAGAGAATTCTTAATGCTTCTACTTTCAAATTTTTCCAAAGATGAAAACTTTTTTGAAACCCATTTTGCCAATAAGTAACATGGCGAACCTATGTTGTTGATAATAGGTCGCATACTGTTATCTTTTTTGTGAGTTTTTGGAAGACAGTAAATCCGTGGTAGTGTTGGATTACTGACTTTTAATCTTTTTTTAAGAGCTAAATCAAAACAATTAGCTTCATTAATAACTTTGTTAATAATTCTTATGTTGGCTTGTAATGGTTTTTTTTTGTGTTTCTGAGTAATCAGACTTTTTAAGAAGTTGCATGACTCTGTCTTCATAATCATTTTTGTTGAGTAAAACAATTTGATTTCCTTTATCTGCTTTTACAAATGTAATGGATTTATTATTTAAGTGTTTGATAATCTTCAATGCTGGAAAAGTATATTTACCACGTTTTAATTTTTGAAGAACTTTTGTACATTGAGATCTAACATTATCTCTTTCTTGCAAAGGAACAGTTTTAATACTTAATTCAATATCTGCTACAAATTCTTTTATATCTTCAGAGAAGGCAACACAGGTTTTCAACCCTTTATTTAACAAATTTAATTCTTCATTGCTGAGAGGTTGATCAGATAAATTAATTACTGCTTTATTGTTATTCTTGATTTTTGGAATATAAGATGGCTGACCTTTTAATATGAACAACTTATGTTTTAAACGTGTATGTTTAATTTTCATCATTTTATTTAAATGTGCATAGAGTAGATTTTCAAAATTATTCCAAAGTGCAGGCCCCAAAGTCTGAGTTAATTCCATGTGAAGTTGATAAAGTTGCATGTTAATTTGATTAAGCTTTTTGTAATGTAGAAATTTTTCTGTTTTAATTACCATTTTTTCCGCCATTTTTGTTGGGTACAGCTCTTCCTGTTTTTTATATATTTTCTTACAAAAACTGGAGTGACGTTATTAATTAAACATAGGTTAAGAAAGTGAATATCTGCTAAAGTATATCTCTTCTTAATTTGTAAGGTTTCATAAAATTTCAACTTTCTTTTATAGAGATGGTGTTGAGAGTTAAAATTTGTAGTCTCCATGTTCTAATAGTTGTAATAAGTATGGTAACAGAATTACTTGTAAGCCATCTAGCTTATATATTTTTTTAAAGAAGACATAGTCAAGTTATTAAAAGTGAGATATTTCTTGTATAGAAAATGAGTAGTTGTCAAACATTTTTATGATTACTCACTCAGATGAGATGTTCTTCATATACCCAAAAGCGCTTTTCGATCAGGTTTTGATCATCTTCAGTGTGTGTTGACCAGCTACTGAGGTGGAGACGAGCCGAACCTTCCAAGAAACTTCTGCTCCTGTGACTGTCATTTGGTTATCTCCTGATTTGTGCTGCCAACTTCTGGGACTGGAACACTGTGGCAGGACACAGGTGGCTGATGGTCATCTGTGGTGTTGACTGGTTGTAACTGTTTTACCTCTGGATGTGGGTTAATTGAACTGTTGACCTGTGGTGGCGGATGAAATTCCATTTTTTCTTTTTCCCCCTCGTTCTCTGGACCAATATTTAAGTTACTGGTTGTTTTTGAGAGATGTGCTTCCTCACTCATATGTTCCTGAAGTAAACTAGATTGGTTGACATATGGGTTAATTTCAACTGGGTCTAAGTTCTTTAAATTTGTTTCAACGACATCAATGTTGGATTTTTTAACTTTTTTAATAAGTTGTAAAACACTGTTTAATGGTGGTATCTCAAAATTCAAAAGGTTTTTTGTTTCACTATTTAGGATATAAATTTTTTCACAAATATCTAATTCATTAACTGTTTGTACATGTTTCAATAGTTGTATACTTTGGCCAATTTCATGGTTGTGTTTCCAGAAATGGTTGGCAACTGCAGACTTTTCTATTTGTTTAAGTTTTATATTCCTCAGGTGTTCCGTTTGACGGGTTTTTAAATTTCTCTTAGTTCTTCCAATATAATATGCTTCACAATTGTCACATGGTATTTTATATATTCCAGATAATTTCAATTTATCAATAGTGTTGCTTAAAGGTTTTTTGAGCATATTCTTAAGGTTGAAATTATTCTTTGGGGCTAATTTTATATTATAATTATGAAAAATTCTTTTAAATTTGTTGAATGCCCAAGGATGATAGGTAAACTTCTTGTAGATAACAGTATTTTCTGGTTTCTTTAAAGTAGTAAATGAACTTATGTGGTTTTTGTATATATGTTCATTAATTATTTTAAATATAGTTGATTCTTTAAAGCCATTGATCTTTGCAACATGCAAGATGTGTTGGTATTCTAATTGATATTCCTGTTCAAGCATAGGTACATTTATAAGTCTGTGGATTAAACAATGGAATACTGCAAGTTGATGTGATGTTGGATTATAGTTATTAGCTTTGATGTAATTGTCCACATGTGTATTTTTCCTATGAATACCAAAATTCAATTTATTATGGTACTTGGAAATTTTTAAATCCAAAAAAGGTAAGAGTCCTTGATCTTCTATTTCCATTGTAAATTTGATAGATTCATCTTGACTGTTGAGAATTTCTAAGGCTTCATTAATTTTATCTTTGGGTATGATGGAGAAAATATCATCAACATATCTGTACCATACTTTAAATATATCTGAGTGAGTAGATGTTACTTGAATTTCTAAGTTGCTCATATATAAGTCAGCTAAGAATGGAGATAATGGATTACCCATAGCTAAACCATGTGTTTGAGTGTATAATCTTCCATTAAATGTGAAGGTATTCTGGTCAATACAACTGGTAGTACAAGTTAGTAGATCATGAATCTCAGCTTCATTAATATTAATTGAAGTAAGCCATTCTTGTAATAATGAAGAAATCTTCCCAGTTGGGACGTTTGTGAACAAAGAAGTGACATCAAAAGATACTAATAGGTCACTGTCATTGATAGTAATGTTTTTAATATATTCAATAAGTTCAAGAGAATTCGTAATGCTTCTACTTTCAAATTTTTCCAAAGATGAAAACTTCTTTGAAACCCATTTTGCCAATAAGTAACATGGCGAACCTATGTTGTTGATAATAGGTCGCATACTGTTATCTTTTTTGTGAGTTTTCGGAAGACAGTAAATCCGTGGTAGTGTTGGATTACTGACTTTTAATCTTTTTTTAAGAGCTAAATCAAAACAATTAGCTTCATTAATAACTTTGTTAATAATTCTTATGTTGGCTTGTAATGGGTTTTTTTGTGTTTCTGAGTAATCAGACTTTTTAAGAAGGTGCATGACTCTGTCTTCATAATCATTTTTGTTGAGTGAAACAATTTGATTTCCTTTATCTGCTTTTACAAATGTAATGGATTTATTATTTAAGTGTTTGATAATCTTCAATGCTGGAAAAGTGTATTTACCATGTTTTAATTTTTGAAGAACTTTTGTACATTGAGATCTATCATTATCTCTTTCTTGCACAGGAACAGTTTTAATACTTAATTCAATATCTGCTACAAATTCTTTTATATCTTCAGAGAAGGCAACACAGGTTTTCAACCCTTTATTTAACAAATTTAATTCTTCATTGCTGAGAGGTTGATCAGATAAATTAATTACTGCTTTATTGTTATTCTTGATTTTTGGAATATAAGATGGCTGACCTTTTAATATGAACAACTTATGTTTTAAACGTGTATGTTTAATTTTCATCATTTTATTTAAATGAACATAGAGTAGATTTTCAAAATTATTCCAAAGTGCAGGCCCCAAAGTCTGAGTTAATTCCATGTGAAGTTGATAAAGTTGCATGTTAATTTGATTAAGCTTTTTGTAATGTAGAAATTTTTCTGTTTTAATTACCATTTTTTCCGCCATTTTTTGTTGGGTACAGCTCTTCCTGTTTTTTATATATTTTCTTACAAAAACTGGAGTGACGTTATTAATTAAACATAGGTTAAGAAAGTGAATATCTGCTAAAGTATATCTCTTCTTAATTTGTAAGGTTTCATAAAATTTCAACTTTCTTTTCTCAACACCATTTCTATAAAAGAGAGTTGAAATTTTATGAAACCTTACAAATTAAGAAGAGATATACTTTAGCAGATATTCACTTTCTTAACCTATGTTTAATTAATAACGTCACTCCAGTTTTTGTAAGAAAATATATAAAAAACAGGAAGAGCTGTACCCAACAAAAAATGGCGGAAAAAATGGTAATTAAAACAGAAAAATTTCTACATTACAAAACGCTAAATCAAATTAACATGCAACTTTATCAACTTCACATGGAATTAACTCAGACTTTGGGGCCTGCACTTTGGAATAATTTTGAAAATCTACTCTATGCTCATTTAAATAAAATGACGAAAATTAAACATACACGTTTAAAACATAAGTTGTTCATATTAAAAGGTCAGCCATCTTATATTCCAAAAATCAAGAATAACAATAAAGCAGTAATTAATTTATGTGATCAACCTCTCAGCAATGAAGAATTAAATTTGTTAAATAAAGGGTTGAAAACCTGTGTTGCCTTCTCTGAAGATATAAAAGAATTTGTAGCAGATATTGAATTAAGTATTAAAACTGTTCCTGTGCAAGAAAGAGATAATGTTAGATCTCAATGTACAAAAGTTCTTCAAAAATTAAAACATGGTAAATACACTTTTCCAGCATTGAAGATTATCAAACACTTAAATAATAAATCCATTACATTTGTAAAAGCAGATAAAGGAAATCAAATTGTTTTACTCAACAAAAATGATTATGAAGACAGAGTCATGCAACTTCTTAAAAAGTCTGATTACTCAGAAACACAAAAAAACCCATTACAAGCCAACATAAGAATTATTAACAAAGTTATTAATGAAGCTAATTGTTTTGATTTAGCTCTTAAAAAAAGATTAAAAGTCAGTAATCCAACACTACCACGGATTTACTGTCTTCCAAAAACTCACAAAAAAGATAACAGTATGCGACCTATTATCAACAACATAGGTTCGCCATGTTACTTATTGGCAAAATGGGTTTCAAAGAAGTTTTCATCTTTGGAAAAATTTGAAAGTAGAAGCATTAAGAATTCTCTTGAACTTATTGAATATATTAAAAACATTACTATCAATGATAGTGACCTATTAGTATCTTTTGATGTCACTTCTTTGTTCACAAACGTCCCAACTGGGAAGATTTCTTCTTATTACAAGAATGGCTTACTTCAATTAATATTAATGAAGCTGAGATTCATGATCTACTAACCTGTACTACCAGTTGTATTGACCAGAATACCTTCACATTTAATGGAAGATTATACACTCAAACACATGGTTTAGCTATGGGTAATCCATTATCTCCATTCTTAGCTGACTTATATATGAGCAACTTAGAAATTCAAGTAACATCTACTCACTCAGATATATTTAAAGTATGGTACAGATATGTTGATGATATTTTCTCCATCATACCCAAAGATAAAATTAATGAAGCCTTAGAAATTCTCAACAGTCAAGATGAATCTATCAAATTTACAATGGAAATAGAAGATCAAGGACTCTTACCTTTTTTGGATTTAAAAATTTCCAAGTACCATAATAAATTGAATTTTGGTATTCATAGGAAAAATACACATGTGGACAATTACATCAAAGCTAATAACTATAATCCAACATCACATCAACTTGCAGTATTCCATTGTTTAATCCACAGACTTATAAATGTACCTATGCTTGAACAGGAATATCAATTAGAATACCAACACATCTTGCATGTTGCAAAGATCAATGGCTTTAAAGAATCAACTATATTTAAAATAATTAATGAACATATATACAAAAACCACATAAGTTCATTTACTACTTTAAAGAAACCAGAAAATACTGTTATCTACAAGAAGTTTACCTATCATCCTTGGGCATTCAACAAATTTAAAAGAATTTTTCATAATTATAATATAAAATTAGCCCCAAAGAATAATTTCAACCTTAAGAATCTGCTCAAAAAACCTTTAAGCAACACTATTGATAAATTGAAATTATCTGGAATATATAAAATACCATGTGACAATTGTGAAGCATATTATATTGGAAGAACTAAGAGAAATTTAAAAACCCGTCAAACGGAACACCTGAGGAATATAAAACTTAAACAAATAGAAAAGTCTGCAGTTGCCAACCATTTCTGGAAACACAACCATGAAATTGGCCAAAGTATACAACTATTGAAACATGTACAAACAGTTAATGAATTAGATATTTGGGAAAAAATTTATATCCTAAATAGTGAAACAAAAAACCTTTTGAATTTTGAGATACCACCATTAAACAGTGTTTTACAACTTATTAAAAAAGTTAAAAAATCCAACATTGATGTCGTTGAAACAAATTTAAAGAACTTAGACCCAGTTGAAATTAACCCATATGTCAACCAATCTAGTTTACTTCAGGAACATATGAGTGAAGAAGCACATCTCTCAAAAACAACCAGTAACTTAAAAATTGGTCCAGAGAACGAGGGGGAAAAAGAAAAAAATGGAATATCATCCGCCACCACAGGTCGACAGTTCAATTAACCCACATCCAGAGGTAAAACAGTTACAACCAGTCAACACCACAGATGACCATCAGCCACCTGTGTCCGGCCACAGTGTTCCAGTCCCAGAAGTTGGCAGCACAAATCAGGAGATAACCAAATGACAGTCACAGGAGCAGAAGTTTCTTGGAAGGTTCGGCTCGTCTCCACCTCAGTAGCTGGTCAACACACACTGAAGATGATCAAAACCTGATCGAAAAGCGCTTTTGGGGATATGAAGAACATCTCATCTGAGTGAGTAATCATAAAAATGTTTGACAACTACTCATTTTCTATACAAGAAATATCTCACTTTTAATAACTTGACTATGTCTTCTTTAAAAAAAAATCCAAAATCATATTTAAGGAATTATTAAAGGCTTTCTTTGCAGTACCGGCGATTGTTCTTAAATATCCAAATACTCCCTGGAAAATATATGGAAACTCTTCGGCTATCGTTTCGTACCATTGGACCGGAAGTAACCTTGTATGAGTTTGAAAACGAAATCATTCCCTCGGAAGCTAAGAAACAAACACAATACAGTGCCTGCGCCATGATGTAAACATTGTGGACACGTAGATACGCAACTCCATAGAATAACCAGCTGCGTAATGGTACGTGGCGTCTGGAAATGAACTAAGAAGCAGACGGGACACTTGATTGGGATAACGTTAGAGAATTCTGTAACATCAGTTTTGTTAGCTAGGAACTTCCAGAAGGGAACAACAGAACACGCACAGATATGGTTAGCATTTGGTTTCTACCATTACTGCCTAATGGCGAACAACCGACTTTATTACAGTTTAAATCATGGCTAAAGGCTGAAATATATAGGATGAGACGATACCCTAACATATGGAACCTCCTGAATAAGTATTTGGACTTTAATTTATGAGACTTACAAAGAAAAAAAATCAGAGCCCATCCTTCTGCCTTATCTTACTTAGCACATAAATAGAATTATTTCCTTTCTCCCTGTCTTAAAAAAAAACTTTATACGGGCCTCAAATCAGTACCGCAGTGGATGGTACTCGTCGCAAAGTCTATGATCCTTGATGACACACATTCAAGGCCAGCTAGGTCTGACACAACCTGCCTTTTTGCTGACAGGATACTCTTCTGAAGAAAGCTGTTTATTGCAAGTTTTAGCCAGTTCAGGGTACAGTATCTACTGGCATGCTTCAAAAGAATTTCTTCGTAGAATGGCTGAATTGTTAAATAAGACATGAACTTTCCTGGTAACGAAAATATTCAAGTTGTTCTCGAGCTTCGAGCAGGTGTAAAGATGATTAAACTTCGAAGTTTCGGGAGCGTGCATCTCTGATGATATGAGAGGTGTAAGCTCCCGAAACGTCGATGTTTAATCATCTGTACACCTGACTTGAAGACGAAGCACAACCTGAATATAGCTATAATGTTTTATCCCTGATCAAAACTAGACGACGCACGCAAATTCCAATCTGCCAACTGAAGCACTTTTAGATAATAGATGCTCTGCATTATTTAGTAAATATAACCTTCAGTAAACAATATAGATATACTGAAAATTACATATTCAGTCATGGAATAATAACGAAGTTATTTAAATATGTCTTAGTATAGGATGGATTCTTGAATGGCACGGCGAGCAGACTTGATCAAGTCCTCACGTAGAAGATCCCCGGGAGGGAAGATTGGGAGGAGAGGAGACACAGGGCGTCCAACCTACGGAGTCACGAAAGTGACCAGATGGAATAGATGGAATAGTATCAGAGGTGGAAAAATATCAGAGATGGAATAGTATCAAATCCTGCGCTAATTTAATCCGAACATCTCAGAGACAAATACTATTTAGTAGTAGCGGAGCTGCAAAAACGACATCTACTTTGGCCCTACTAATAGTAGCGGGAATTTGGCCTATTGACTATATCACTAGATTGAGGGGTGCAACTTCCTGTATCAAGAAGGAAGGATATGGGAATATTTTTAAAATTATAGGAAAAGATGCAATACTAAGAAAGAAGTGAAAAAATATTTATTACAAGAATGGCAACAAGAGTGGGTTAATGAACACTTAGGAAGAAGAGTACATGATATATTTCCGGACATTAAAGAGAGGCCAAAATTGGAACATATGAAACCAAGAAAGCGATTTTTTCATTTTGTTACAGCACATGCCCCATACAATGTATATTTAAAAATAATAGGGAAGAAGAACTCAGATATATGTGAGCAATATAACTGTTTAGATTCGCTTGAACATGTTATTTTGGAGTGCAATAAATATAGCGAACTAGTAGAAGACGGTCGAAGGAAACTTCAAGGAAAATGTTTATGGAACATCTTAAGAGATGTGGAAGATTATGTAAATTTAGAAAATATGTCTCAAATAATATCCGTTAAGGTCTTGGAGAAATATATGACACGTGACAAAATATTTCAAGAAAGAAATATAAGAACATCTCAACCTAGGAGAAAAGAATATAACTTAAGAGATCGTAGGAGGAAATAGGGCCAAGAGAAACTACAGATATAGATTACCAGACTTGAAGACGTGATTTAAGACATGCAACTGATTATTCAAAAGCGGAGAGATGATTACCCGGATGTCTGGAACTGACGAACTAGCTCCGTCTACTGATGCCAGTTCCTTTAAGAGATGGATACCAGTTGGAGGAAGCTTTGGATACCAGTTGTAGTAGAGGAAATTTTAAAATTGTAATAAACAGTCTTTCTTAGCTTGTTATAAGAATGAAAGCTGTAGTAGAAATGAACATTTGATTTATTTATATTATTGAAGTAGAAGTAAAGCAGAAAAAGACTGCTTTAGATAGATCATATTTTTAAGGTTACTGGAATCCAGTAACCTTTAGGCTTAGTTAGTTGGTTAAGGTAGAAAGTAGATTACATCTGCAAAATTTGTAAGTTGTTTGTGAAATCTGATTTAGAAGTTAATAAAGTTAAAATGAAGTTTGCATAATCAGGCCTGGCATAGATTCTCGAAACAGGGATATTAGATATGCAGATTTTGTTTTATTTTCTTTTTTACTTATTTAGTCACGAAAGTTCAGAGGCCAGGGTCCATACAGTTGGCCAGTTATAAACTCCCCGGCAGGTCAGTATAGCTGCCATCCCACTCATCGTGGTTCTAAAACGGTCCACCATACCGGAGACTTTCTAGCGAAAGAGACTACCAGATGAGAGAAGAAGTGACATGATGGTGGTGATGAAATAGAGTGACAGGAAATTTGGAGGATGTAATTAACCTTCCTAGCATTCAACTAGCGATCGGAGATAGTCCACTGAAGGTCATGAGACCTCAACGCTCTGTCGAATAATACACAGACGATTAAAGAGTTTGTCAAGTTACTTCGTTCAAGCATTATTTGTGCTTTTAAATCGCTATTCTTTTGTTGTTGTTCATGTTTATACTACCCCTAGTTGTTATAGCGTAACTAAAGCATGTGACGAGATAGTTTTTGAACGTTCAGGACTGGTTATTAATTTTCTTTATCGCGTCTACTGAAGCGTAGAGAATAATAATAGTAATGAAATAAAAGGAAATTTCCCATACACCTGCCTGGGTGAAATGCACCATTTTGTTGTATTGCCATGTAACTAGCAGCTGCATCTCGAACGTTACGACTATCTCAATGAAATGTGTCATAACGGAATTTCTACAAACATTTATCAGGATTAACAAGAAGTATATATGGAAAAGGAAGTGATGCAAGAGAAGGTGATTATATTTCCGATAGTGCCCGCCACGTTGAAGGCCTTTATTGCATTTTCACATTAAGTATCGATCCAGGTGTAGTAACGTTTTAATTACCAGGCTGACACAAGGTGACAACCCGCCCTTTCACATGATAACTATCCTACCCCTTTGATCCGCGTAAAACCATCTAACACACTAACATGCACAGCTAAAAGGTCAAAATAATGAAACACACGACAGCCCACTAAGTGATGATGATGAGGATGATGATGATGATGATGATGATGCACGTAAAAACTATAAAAACAAAAGAGTATAAATCTAAAAAGCCATAAATTCTATTCGGTTAATCCTAAAGTCTAGTCTAGAAAAGAATCTCAAAACCTTGTCCACTTGATCATCATTCGCTAGCATTTCTGCAAAGCTGTCCGGCAGCTGCAGAGACGTCCTAAGGTATGCTAGGTGAAAACACTCTAGCAGCACGTGTCGTACAGATAACGCTTCATTGCAAAACGGACACAGTGTAGCAGGCTCCTTTTTAAAAAGAAAACTATGAGTAAATAAAGAGTGCCCAATACGCAACCGAGCCAAACTCACCTACTCGAGACGAGATGACCGACAGGAGGTAACCCAGGAAATCGGAAGTTCTTTCACAGATCTAACTTTACTATTGTGGAGAATAGGCCACTCTTCCTGCCAGCAGGTTTGCATAGCTCTCCGCAATACGGCCCTAGAATCTTCCGATGTCACAGATGGTACTCGAACCCAGGGCTTCATGGTAGCCGTCTTGGCTCCCGAATCCGCCATTTCATTCCCCCGAAAGCCTAGGTGACCAGGGATCCATGCACCCACTACGCTAACGCCAGAAACGTGTAAAACGTGGAGGGCATTCTGCATACGCTGCACAATAGGATGGTAGTTGTACAGCTGCCGTAGGCTTTGAAGTGCACTGAAGGATTCACTCAGGATTAGGCAGTCCCCCAAATTTCGTCGACGTGCGTGTAAAATGGGCTGGTATATTGCATAAAGCTCTGCAGTAAAATGTATTCAGCTTCTACCTTCTTCCACTTTTCATATTTATTCAATTTAGTTCCTTTTTGAAATACTACAATTTTAGTTTTTTCACTGTTTACCTTTAAGCCCCACTCTGAACAGTATTTCTCCACCTGTTGCAAAGATATTCTTAACCCATTAACGGTAATGGACATTATTACCAAATGGTCTGCAAAAAGTAAACCTGGGACTTGTAAGTTGTTTATTACTGGTATGAGACTATTATTCTTACTTATATTTTGTAGTACATCAATAAATAAATTGAATAAAATTGGACTTAGCTTCCACCCTTGCCTTAGTCCTCTTCCCTCCAGTTGTATTTTTTAGTTAGTGCGCCTTCTTCATATTTTATGCAAAATGTATTTTCATTATACAATTCTTTTAGTATAGTTACCATTTGATTACTCACTGCTTTCATTAACAGCTTATACCACAACAGTTTCAGCTCTACCCGGTTGAAAGCTTTTTCCAAATCGATAAAAGCCATATATAATTTACCTTTCTTATTTTTTAGGTATTTATCTACTAGTGTTTTTATAATGCATACATTATCAACTTTCCGCTTCCCCTTTCTGAAGCCCATTTGGAATTCTGAAAGAATATTATGCTCCTCTACCCACACTTGCAGCCTTTCTGCCAAGATACCCATATAAATTTTTTCCACATTCGATAACAGTGCTATGCCTCGGTAATTATTAGGTACATCCATATCCCCTTTACCTTTATAAATTGGCTGAATAATAGCTTTTTTCCAACTCTTAGGTATATACCCTTTGGTTTTCATTGAGTTGAACAATGATGTTAGAACTTTAACTTGGTTCACGTCTTTGCTCCATTCCCTAATGAACTCTCCGGGTATACCATCTATACCTGGTGCTTTGTTCCTTTTAATTTTTTTAATTTGATTCATTACTTCTTCATCTGTTATGACACTGTCCAAGACTCTGCATATATAGCAAAAATTATTCAGATTATTCACACACTCCCGAGGCATTTTTCTACTTGTCTATCAGAATAGAATGTGAGTCGATAATATAAAACAACAAAATTATCACAAAAACACTTGGGAACACAATGGGAATATGACCACTTTTGTACAGCACTTTATGAGAATGGAAAGCCCTTGCAGACGAAAATTCTATTGATCACGTGATGTACACGATTGCAGCGAGAATAGATGATAGATCACGTGATTGCACAGAGTTGTGAGATTTATGGCATGCTGTGAAGAGTTTATACATGGATATCCAAAATTTAGTGGAAAAACATGTAATATCAGGCTATGGCTGTAACTTGAAAGCTACGGCTAAACTAGGAATTTCAAAGTAATTTTCGAATTCAGTGGCCCCGAATTAGTCAATATTAGGCATTCAAATTTCCGGAACATTGTCTATGTAGAACAGTGTAGTAGTACTATTTGAAAATTTCAAATTGGCATATGATAGCATTTGGAGATGTTAACTTATACACAAACTATATCAACTAGGTATCAAGGGACACTATGTTAAAATGTATTTCTGAATTCCTAACTCAAGTGTATATTGCAATGAAGTATGGCATAGCAACTTCCAAATACAAACCAGATCATCTTGTATTACTTCAAGGAGCTGTGTTAAGCATAATCTTGCTTATTATATGTGTGACAGACCTACTAACTCTATTTGAACCAAAAAGCTACAAAGTCTGTATGCTGACAACTTAGTTATTTGGAAATAAGAAAAATTAACTAAAATTAAAAATGCAAAGAACGGCATAGACACATCACTGGAAACTATTGGAAAATGGTGTTGAAGAATTTAGTGACAGTGAATGCAGAAAAAACGTACCTTTAGTAGTTTTCCTTGGGAAAAAAGATGTAATCTGATTGTTTCCAAGTGTGCCAAGAGAAAAACTTATGGAGTACATGCAAATATGCCTTCAGTCCCTACAATTAGACCAAAACATTATAGCGGAATACCTTTACTTAAGAAATGTTTTCACTGAACAGTCATTTTTTACATTCAATAGGAAAATTTCAAACAAAAATCAGAACTATTTATGAGCAACCAATTGTCCCAATTTTTGGCAGACCTCTTCATGAGCTTTTTGGAAACCCATATTACAAAGACATTCCCACTAACTATAAAACATTGATATAGATATGTGGATGACATTTGGGCAATACTAAATGAGAAACAAGTGGATGATGCATTAAAACTACTTAATTTAAAACATCCTGGAACAAAATTTTCCATAGAGAAAGAGACAAACAATGAATTCCCTTTCTTAGATTTGAAACTTACCAGAAAACCTAAGAAACTTCAATTTGGCATACATAGGGAGGAAATACACACAGAAAATTTCATAAAATCAGACAGATATAACCCAAGACAACACAAGCATGATGTTATCAACAGTTTAACTTACAGGCCGGTTAATTTACCTTTAAACAAAATGGGATATATCAAAGAATACAATAATATAATTCACATTGCAGAATACAATGGATTCAGTACTGAATTGGCCAAAAGAAATCTATAAATTTAAAAAACAAAGATGCAATCAAATAACTATTCATTCCCCTTACAGAAAATTTACATATCATCCCAGAGCTGCACATCTTTTCCAAAAAGCCTTCAAAGAGCATAGTTTTACTTTGGCCCCACAGAACAAATTTAGTGTACAACACCCTTTAAAATCATGTAATACAAAGGAGATACCAAAAACGAAACATCAGGTGTGTACCAAATAAACTCCAAAGGCTGTGACAATCTTTACATTGGAAAAACTGAAAGGAACCTCAAAATTAGGCCTAAAGAGGATTTTAGGAACATCTGAAACAAAGAAATATATAAATTTGTGGTACTGTACCATTTTTGGAAGGAGAATTACGATATAGAACGAAAAATCCAATTATTAAAACGTGTCCAAAGTCCAGCTGCATTTACCATGTGGGAAAGTATCCTCATAAAGAAATATGAAAGTAAATTGTTTAATTTTGACACTACCTTTAAAAAAAACCCAAACTTCAAGTTCGTCAAGCTACCAACAGAGACGCACCTCTCACCTCCAAGGGGTTCACCGAACCAACACCTATTATTCGACAACAGCTGATGATGTTAGGAAGATCCTAAAGAAACACGTTCTAGGTAAATACTAGCAATAAGTGGAGCATGGAGTACTAGTTTGGTTCAGAATTATACCAACTAACATGCTTAATAACAGGTGAAGTTAAAACAACGCCAATAGAAACACTTCTCTTTTCAACATCTAATACGCCAATAAACAAAAGACTTGATCAAGCTGTAATAGCTTGTGTAAATCTCAGGAGAACTCCAAATTTTAAAAAAGTAGAAAAATACCATTACTCCAAATATACATTAAAAATCCAAAATGTGTTGTGCAAGGAATATAAAAGTTTAAAGAAAACGACACATACAAACTGCAATACAAAATTTAATACATCACATTAAGCTTTCTGAAAGCTTTGAAATACAATATAATTTAGACCAGGGCGCCGGGGTAGCGTGGTGGTTTCGTTCGCGGCTCCCGTTCTAAGGGCCCCGAGTTCGATTCCCGGCTCTGGGGTTGGCGATTTTAAGTCGGCCCTATCCACGCCTTCACCTCTGTCTAGCACACGTGAAGTATCCCCTATGCCCAACGTGGTTCGGAGTCCACGGTAAAAACTGTAGGTCCTCTCACCTCACCGCCATCTTCACTATCACCCTATCATCGGAGGTAATGGACACCGCCCTCTGGGTGCCTCCACCTGAGAAATGGGTCCAGTCATCACTTGGTGGGGTGAGGTTACCCCGAAGGCCAAGGTTGCCATGTGGGGAGTGTTAGTAACTAACTATATAATTTAGACCTCTGTGAAATCTTCAAGAAACAAACAAGCCCAATACTGCAAAACGGATAGCGTTAGAAACACTACTAATCAAATACTCGGAAGTTAGGACATGTGTATATATACTGTTTGATATTTTGGGGTGAAGGACAACATAAGACACTAAGGATCTGAAACATCTGAGTGAATGACTTGCAAAACACGAGGCCAGTGCACTTCATTTATAAAGGCTGTCCCAAAATGAGACCAACAATCCTTGGGAGCTGATAGATAACATTATTTTAAACACTTTTGTTAGGAAAGATGTTTTGCTGCATTGCTTTGTTTAAGCGCTAGACCAGGTCCAAAAGCTTGTAGACCTAATTTTAAGACAAGACTATAAAAACATGGCTCACTTCTAAGTGATGATGGGGCTGGAGCAGGTGCACATGCCAGTTTTTATCTTTCTAAATAGTGTGAAAGAAACAATACCAATTTTTATGGAGAAATTGGTGTAACTTATACTTATCAAAAATATCTGTCTGCTGCGCTACTAATTTATAAAGGCATTGCTGTTTTATCCAATTTAAAATTAGAGTTACCCTAAGAGCAGCAGCATTCAGTGATTCACCTGCATTGAAATACCTCCTTTCTAAGAAATATAAAGATAAATACACATCATCTAGAACAAAGCAGATACCACCACACCTAGGAGTTACCAAATATTGTGAAGAAATAAATATAAATATTACATTAACAATAACCAATGGAATTCACAGATCTCCATCCTGGACACTGTTTAAACCACACATATTACTCGATATGGCCAACTAGATTAAAAGTGACGCCAACTCTATTCAGTTCAAATGCTTATTTCATGAATTATTAAGTAAACACCCCCAAAAAACTGTGTACTTTACACTAATGGCTTAAAAACTGCAGATGAGTGTGGCTGTGCAATAGTATCTACAGATAAAGTTACTTCCTATAAGCTTCCAAATGACTTCTCAATGTTTTCCTGTGAGCTTTAGGCAGTTAAACAAACATTCCATGCTACAAATACAAAATTCTGATAAGAACCATATCATCATTCTTTCTGATTCCATGAGTTATCTAAAGGCAATATGTAACCCTTGGACTACAGATAATTTGATTCAAGATATACAAATACTCCACCATAATCTGAAAGCTCAGGATGAGGACATAATCTTCATATGGGTACTGTCTCACAGAGGTATAGTGACATCCATATAAACCTGCACCACTTAGATAGGCCTTTACTTTTGAATCAATAATAGAACACATGTGCAACTTTGGGAAAATATAGTACACAATTGAGAGATTACATTACACTATTTACAGCTCAGAGAAATATTGGAAGTGTCCTCCACCTGCAGCTACACATGTTTGCACTCATCTCACCATATTCTCTGAAGTTTTACAGAGATGATATCAAATTGAGAGAAGGTTATTTCCAGCAAGATGGAGCAATGTGCCATACATCTAATGACACCATGGAACTTGTAACCAGTTTCCTTGATAATAGAATAATTTCAAAAGGTCTGTGGCCCCCCACCTGATCCGCAGACCAAAACTCACCAGATTTTTTCTTGTGGGGAATCTAAACAATAGAGTGTACAACAATAGGCCACAGAAAATTGATATTCTCAGAGAACCCACTCGAACTGAAATAAGTAACATGGTGAGGATACTCTGCATAAAAGTTGAATGCAAACATGTATAGATGCTGGTGGAGGACACCTCCAACACTTTCTCTGTGATGTAAATAGTGTAATGTAATCAGCAAGTTACGTATTATATTCCCCCAAAGCTGCACATGTATTGTATCATTGGTTCAAAAGTTATGGCCTATTGAAATGGTTCAAGTTTATCTGGATCGCACTGCATATCAGGTAATGAGGAAGCTGACAAGGAAGCCAGAGCTATTGCAAAGCACCCAGCTTCCACCTCCTACATGCCTACGCCTAATCGAGACCTAGCATCAGTCATAGCTACCAAATTCAAAGTAATATGGAAAAACCATTGGAACAACACATCCATCAGCAAACTTCATGATATGAGGTCAATAAATTACCAGGGTGTATTCTACAACAAATTCAAGAGAAAAGATCAAGTTAAAATACTAATACTAAGAATAGGACATATAACACATTCCTACTTACTGTAAAAGGAAGCACCACCAGCTTGTGGTCTATGTACATGCCCTCTTACAATTAAACATATTGTATTTCAGTGCACAAAATGCAGTTATTCCAGAAAAAGGCATAATATTTCAAGTAACATAGTATTAACACTTACAGACACAAAACGTTTAGTTAATTTGTTTATTTCCTTTAAGGAAATTTGTCTATATGACTGTATATAACTTTCAGATTTCAGGTTTCTCTCATGTTATATCAAACTGATTTTTTGGTTTTAACAGTGTGTTGTAATATTATTTTAATATTGTAATTTTCAATGTGGGTGCTATAAGACCTAGGGGTTCTGCAATCTAAACTAAAGTGTAAAAAACTTATCAGCAATGTAGTAGTTGATGTATGTAGAACAACAAACTTGTTTCCTTTCATGCAAGTGCCTCATTTCCCAGGATTCTTAGAGAAAAACTTGCAATGATGTTTTAAAGTGGTTGTGTTCTATGGATTTACATTAAAAATAGATGATTCCCTTTAATCTTACTAATCTTTGCATTGATCAAAATTTTTTTTAAATTTAATGGTGAATTTTTTCAACAAGCCTCTGGTTCAGCAATGCATAATCTACTTTCATCTTCTCTTCATGATCTTTTTATGCGATTTTTTGAAATGCAAGTCACTAAAGAACTCCCTTTAAATTTTAATGCCTCGTATAGTTTTGTAGAGGACATTTTTGCTATTGTTCCTTATGAACACATAAATGCCTTTAAACCTTTAAATTTAGGAGATAAAGGTAAAAAATGCATGTTAGAGATAGAAAATAATTGTTGTCTTCCTTTTCTATATCTAAAGAAAATAAAATATAACAATAGGCTACAGTTAGGCTTTTCTTAGTAATCAACTCATATTGATAATTACATAAAAAGTAAAAGTTTTAACCTTTTACATTAATTTGCTGTTTTTAACCGTTTCATTTACAAGTTAATGTGTCCCCAAATTAAGAGGAATTCAATAGGGAATAGAAACATATTATTAATATTCCTTTAATTAAGGGTTTTAATAACGATTTTATGTATATAAAGATTGAACATTTAAATACAAAAATGTAAAAAATGTTTCTAACCTTAAAAGAAGATGATTATAACTTTAAAAAATGTTCTTACCATCCTTGTGCTAATAACAATTTCACAAAATTTTTAAAGTATTTGTTATAAATTTGGCTCCTCAATATTGTGTAAATAAAATATAAAAAGTTTGTTACATTTTTCTAACAAAATAATATTTCGGATGAGTATAAATTAGGCATTTATCAATTTAGTTGTTTAGATTACAATCGGGTGTACATTGAAGGGATGCAACATAATTTTGAAACCGGAATGAAGGACCTTTCTAGAAATACTAGGTATAAACAGATAATTAAACCAGCCATAGCAGAATATTTTGTGGTCATTTAAATATGAAATAAATGTAGAAGTTAAATTATTAAAACAACTAAGTGGTCCAAAGGATTTAACGTTTTGGCATAAAATATATATCTTAAAAATAGAAATCGGGTAATAAATTTTGAAATATTGCCAACTGTTTCTCTATTAAATTTTGTTTTATTTTCAGAGATTGGTAATAAATACATAAATAATCTGTCACTTAGCTGATGTAAAGGTAACAAAATAAATAAGCTGAATGACTGAAAATGCAACGGGAGGCTTTTGGAGAACAAACCTCTCGAGCTCTGTGAGGAATTTATCAATTTCCTAAACACATAAGTAAAGTTTGTAGCAAATTATTATATGTTGTAATATTTGTACAGCACTCTAAGTCTTTATTTTGCATGTAAAGCTCATTTCATCATCTCAGTCTGTTTTTATTATTTACTTATTAATTGTACTAAATTTACAGAAAAAAGTTCTCTACCAAGGACAAATAATATAAGGAACAAATATATATTTTATTCCGTTCAGATTGTTGCACATAATGATATTGTAAGGTTTAAGTTTAATCATGTAGCACTGATAATGTCATTCTTTGAGTCAATTTGACTGAAGTTTTGTTTTTATTGACCCATTACACAAATCTTAAGAGATTTGCAATTTTGAGCTGCACTTCCTTGTGTATGTGTATTATTGAGACTTAAAGACATCTTTTATCATCCTGTGCTTAATGTGCTACATGAGTAGTATTAAAAATAGTTCTTTTAATATTCTCCACCATTTACCAGGTTATAATGAACAAATGAAAAATTTAATTTTGATTTACCAGCCTTAAAAGAAGAAAATAATTTTTAAATATTATTGCATTGCATGTCCAAAATTTTGAAGTATTGTATAGCTTTTAAAACCAAAGAAAAGTACTGTTAAACATTAATTTTTGGAACATCAGTAATAAACATGAAAATCTTTAGTTTTATTTAAATTGCATCGTGTGTAGCATTTTAGAGCAAATCTGCTGGGAAAGAAATCATTTCTGAGAAACTTAAATTTATAGTCAAACAAACCCTTGTGTTTTTTAACCTACTTAGTCAAGAAAAGGAACTTTTAACATAAAGAGTCAAAATACAATTATAGATCCACAGTGTTTACAATGTAATAGAATATAAATGTCAATGAAGGTTTATGTTGTGTTTCGATGCAACCTCTACTAAATTTCATGCACTGTTGTTGAATTTTGTAAATGTTCTTAATTTAATAAACATACGTTTCTGAAATCTATGGTGCAAGTAAGATATACAATCATCACACAAACTAAGGCACACTTCAGTATCTCCAGTAATTTTAAATGTGTTAATCGTTTAACTGACGTTGTTAATAAGAAACAATGATATGTAAGCTGAACAAAATTAAACTTTTTGTAGTACAAATATTATTTATTTTGAAAAACGAGTATTTCAAGAAATTGTTGGAAATAGATTTTTTAATTCCATACCTGTGTAAGAAAAGAGTAAATTCATGAGAAACAATATCTTGGGTAATTTAATGCTAAATAAATATGTATTTAATATTGCTCAAGTAATAAAAATATGGAAAATTCAATCTCTGCATTTTCATGCTTTCAGTTTCTGGTGCCTGGCTACAAAATGCGAGGGAAGTTTATTAATAATGTTAAAATACAGGTGAAATACTACAGGAGAACTACTTCATACCGACCATTGATCAACCACATCTTCAATAACATGTTTTAGGGTACCCACTAGCAAACTACGTGATGCTGAAGTGATATTACATAGACAAAAACAGTTAATATAAATACGTTTCTCTATAGATTTGTAACAAAACCTAATGGGTTTTGATGAAATTGATTTCAAGTAAACCCCTCCGCTCCTGCAGACAATGATATAAATTAAATCAATATAGTTTCTAAGCAGACAGGACAATTTCACAATAATCACTAAATAACTTTACAAATTTACTTTTTTCAATAGTCACAGTTCAAAGCTGCGAAAGTATATAACAAAGACTTCTAAATTTTAATTAAAATCAAAATTAATTAGCACAGTTAATGTAATGCACACTAAAATGTGTTATATCTGATAGTTAAAGTATGTAACTATTTAATTATTAAACATAATTGCGTAAATACGTTAGCTACAATAACTCACCTAGAACGTCTTTCAGTACGATATCAGTTTATAACAATTAGTGTTCTATATACTCGAATATACTTTAGGTATACTTCTTACATATTACTAACTTTAAATATTAAATAATACGCGACAATCCTTTTATAGATCACATTTGTGAGAACTAAGCTCTGATACTCGTAGATGTTCAGATCGTGTCCTAGCATCCCTTCTAACTAAATATATTTAATCTCCTAAGTTACAACACCTATCATTTGTTTTCCATATTCTTTGTTTTACTTAATTACGCTATATCCGATACGCCATCTGCTTATTATTAATATTAGCATTAAATATAACATAAAAATCACAAATACGATTAGACATAAATAAAATGACATATCCACCTAAAATATGCTTAATTTGTTGGTGTTATATATCACTGCATGAATTGTTTCTTTAATTTTGTTCGTTTAGTGTGTTTTGATTTAACTGGTTTTGTTTTGCTTTTACGATGTTTAAAGTGGCTCAAGACGACACTTAAGGACATTTTACCATTAACGGGCCGCTCTGCTCTGTTAATTTAGAGATGAAACTTAATGCAATATTTCCTAAGGATTTTATATTTCAAATTTGATGATTTAAGTAACAAAGCTATTTCCTTCCAAAGTTTTAATAAAGATGTTGGGCAGTGAATTTGAAGATTCTCTTGTTTACTACATGAGAATAGTAAACCAAGAAAATGTGTGTTAGTCGCTAAAATTGTTGATACAAACGTTACACTGGAACTAAATATTTTGAGGCCCCCGTATAAAAACCTGATGTGCTTTACTCAAATGATTATGCCTACTGTTTTTAAAACTATTCTTACACGCGCTTAATCTTCAACTTCATTTTTGTCTACATAAACATTGGCAGAATATTGATAATTTTCTTGCACGTTTTAAGAAATATTGCAGTACAGTAGGCTTTAGAGTGTCAACAAAATAGAATGAACACGAGTTGAGCCAATAGGGTTATCCTACTGTCCTGGTTTTGCCAGTTCCACGGCTAACGGGCAACAGTGATGGAAGTCGCTGTCTCAACCTAGCATCCTACAGATTATATATATATATATATATATATATATATATATATATATATATATATATTGTTTATTTACGTCCTCCAACATTAAGACATATCGGACGATGAATGAAATGGGTGAAATGATGCTCAATGCGTCCGGGGTCCATGGAGCTTAGAGTTACCCGACATTCATCTTTCAGGATAAGGGAAAACCGCGGAAAAACCTTATCCAGGTAACTTACCCTAACCGATCCTACAAATGCTGAGAGAGAAATTCGCTTAATATTTCAGTATGTGTGTGTGAGAACATACACAATTATTATCTCATAATCATAACCTTAAAACCTTGAACCGGAGAACTGTTCGCTTACATAGCTATCGTTCTTATGCACACAAAACAAAATGATTCAAATTAGGTGCGTTCTACGAAAGGAGGTGGCTGATACAGTGAAACAAAATAGTGATATTTCAACGATTTATGAATATAGTTTCTATTTCAATGATGCCATATTTGAATACTGCCTGCAATGCACTTTAAACCAATTTGTGTTTCATTAAAATACTTAATAAATACGTAATATATAAATGCGTATTTATGAAGCAGTTTTAAACTATGAAATTCACGTGCTAATATTATTTATTGTACGCAGAAACGTTTGTATTGCAGAAACAATATCGCTTCTCTCAAGCAGAAATATGCGACCATCATTGGTTCTCCTATAATTGAATCCAAGGGATTTCAGAATATTATCCATATAAGATACAGAATCCGTATATTCCATTTTACCCCTCGTTAAATTCGTCAGCCTTTTTGGCAGTTGGATATTCACCCTTGTTATGTAAATCATAAATTATTGTTCCTGAAACACGCCTTTGAAAATTTTCTAAGTTGGTAGCACATTTGTTAGCTGTCCGATGTTCCCCTGGAGATCTAAATATGGAAACTTCTTCTGATTTGGTTAATTGTTTGCCTTCTTTAACAACGTTCGGCACAGAATGAGCACTCACCTGATAAGCTTATGACATTAATTCTCGACTCTGACCGAAATTTGTACCTTCGAAAATGTCTTTAATTGACATATGTTTGAAAAAGGAATACATATTAATAAGGATATTTGTAACCTATTTATGTAAAATCTTGTAAGTTGTTCCGCAGTTACTACTAGGCGCTCCAGTAGTATGCTTGCTAAGCGGTATATTTACTAACTTTGAAAGGCACGTGTGCGCTCTTAAAAGATCTCTTAGAGTATTTAGTGAATGCAGGGTACAAAATGCAACTGCAACATAAGCACGTGTGTGCCTTTCTTTACTGACAGTTAATAATTCATTTATTTCTAGTCAGGCGCCTTATCTCTCCATTTTTTATTTCTTCCATTTATACCTCGCCTTTAACTCCAATGGTCATGTCAGCGGACGTTCTTCATTGGAACATAACGAAGGTGTTAACTCGTATTCGTTAGGTTTTTGCATCTTTAGATCACACACACACACACACACACACACACACACACACACACACACACACACACACACACACACACACACACACACACACACACACACACACACACACACATTCGCACGCTCATTCATACCTCCAGATTCTTGGGAAGATGAGGAACTATCTTGGTCAGAGAAAAATCTCCTACGCACACCGCCGGGAATCCAACCTTAACACGGCAGGCAGGCGCTCTACCGATTGAGACACGGGGCCAGCCGGATTACCCATACAGTTGCCTTTATCACTCGTTTCTTCCTTCTTTTTTTGTAACTCAGGCATAACAACTGTAGATGGAGCCATGTTTACTACCGTACACTACAATGACATGAATCCTAACTAAAGAGGTCATAAAGAACACCAATAGTTGGGATGTCATTTTTACACTGAGAATATATACGTTTTCACTACAGACCAAATTTAAAGTTGGAAAATGAAAGCTTTGGCATATCCCAATTCGTTTAATACTTCATCACACGAAAGGTAGGTAGCAGCTGTGCATGATCATGCTTCTATCTCAAAATTCGGAGTCAGTTGTGATATGCCGTTATTATTCTAAGTGCCTCAATCAACTCTTACTTCTTGGAATACGCTCTGAAGTCCACTTTATTTTGGATAGCTTCTGTTTAACTAGTAAACTGTAATAGATGAAACATTTTAATATGTAAAACGGTGAAATAAGGACAAGACACATTATGTATTTATATATAGTTATATATTTCAATAAAAAGAAGTCCTGGGCTCTTTGAACTTGCCATTTTTACAAAATTATATACTTTTTATGTATTATATATTAACACTATATAATTGTAATATTTTCAAAATGCATTGTGTGATTTGTGAGAAACCCTACGGGATAGAAGGAAAAACGGAAATCGGCATTCAATTTAGCATATCCAATTTAGTTAATATGACCTCTCAGATCGCAAGATAACATTCAGTATTTATGTTATATATAATGCAAGTATTGTTAGGCAGAAAACAGTATTGCGACAAAATCTTATGTAATAGAAAAAACAGAAAGCACAATACAATTTAGCATATCCTAGTTAATATGACCTCTGTGATCGCAAACTTTGGATTCTGTATTTATTTTATAATGCACCTGGTTTTTTCAGCAAAACGGTGTTTTCACAATTTAGTTTTTGATATATGAGAAAACCTTACGAGATAGAGAAAATGCAAAGCACCACTCTATTCAGTAGGATGTCAAAATTAATCTATATCACATTTCAGATGGCAAACCAGGAAATAAACTTTTTAGATTATACTAAGGAAATATTCAAAATAATTATAAAGGCGATGCTCTTAACAATAGCCGTGTGCAGCGCAAACTTCGAAAAGATAAAATCAGTCCGAAATATTCACTACCATAGTCAGGATTTACACCTAGGACTTCCGAGTTTCCGTCCGATTGCTCCAATCACAGCGCTACCATGGCAGCGTACAAGCATGATATTAAATTTTTTCATTATTAACGGACCAATAGTGTCTAAACTGTGAAGCCGGGACTCCACACTTACATAATTGTAAACCGCTATTGAGGTATGTAGATCATGTATATATGATTTCTCCTAGATGTTTACCAGGAAAAAAGCAACATATAAGGTTAAGTAAATAAATATATACTCCCTTCCTCCTTTCTTACTACATAGGTTTGATGTCACTAGAGCTTAAAAGCGTAGCTCTAGCGCACAGTGCTATTATATTTACGCTTTACGATTCTACGTAAAACAATTGGCATGCTGTCTAAGAGATACCCTTTCCTTTTAATTTTTTTTTTGCTTGTTCCATTTATACCCCGCCTTTAACTACTATGGTCATATCGGTGGCCGTTCTCCTTTGGATCATACTGAAGGTGTTAACTCGTTATCTTTGATTTTTAGTCATTACATCACGCACACATCCACACTCTCATTCATACTTCCAGACTCTGGGGAAGATGGGGAATTATCTTGGTCGGAGAAAAATCCCAACCCCCACCGCCGGGAAATGAACCCGGGACCCCTAGCACAGTAGGCAGGTGCTCTATCAACAATTTTAATTTTTTATCTAAAACTTTTAGGCTTATTTCCTCTGATTCTCGTTCATCCACGAGAGGATAATAACTAGGTTATATTTGACAATAGCTGCATGAGAGATCAAGAGAGATCAAGAGAGATTGGAAAATAAGTTTATGTGGAAGAGTGAGTTGAGAAAATAGTGAGAGTGTAATATATTAACCTTTTTTTATAAACATATATCATACACGAGACCATCCGTTTGTTTTCTGGTTGTGAGCCACCAGAGAAAGCCTTGAATGACCAGCAATGAAACATTGTGCCGAGCTGTCCAGAGATGGCACTAACTGAAAAATCTGATAGCCGGAATGAATACTTCTTAACATTTAAAAGGTTCTACATTAAATTTTAATTATATTATGTTGTCGCAGAATCGATTTAACAGCTTCTTTTTCTAGTCTGAAAATGAACATTAGCTATACCGCATTAAGAGATAACAGCAAAGGAAACGTTGGTTGCTTCTGGGAGAGGACGTCTTTAAAGGTGTGTACATATTTACGACTTTTACTTTAGCTAATCCTTGAGGAACTCAAGCATCTCCCGAGAAAATCCCTGGTGCAACTTACAAAAGTTTTCAATGCCTGTTTGCAGCAAAATTATTTCCCGGACACTTGGAAACGAGCCAAGATAATAATGCTCCCGAAGCATGGAGAAAGCACCAGGCAGCCTCAGAATTACCGCCCCATTAGTCTGCTGTCTACTATTGGTAAATTGGCTGAGAAAATAACTCTCTTTTGACTCCAAAATCAAATTTCGTCGATTGACAATTCTAGCTCGCAATTTGGCTTTAGGAAATGACACTTAACAGACCTCCAACTCTTAAGATTAGCAGATGACGTCGCCGAGCAATTTAACAATGGGGCTTCAACGTTGGGGCTATTTTTGGACTAGAAGCCGCATTTGATCGGTGCTGGCACAATGGCCTGATTTACAAACTGCACCGAGAGTTTCCCGGCCTCCTAAATTCTCTACCATTGCTGCATAATTTCTTAGAAAATCCGCGCTTCTACGTCCAAGTGGGTCGCTCCTCCTCAAAGGAGAGAGTGATGCAGGCTGGCGTACCACAGGGGGCCATTATGTCTCCCTCCCTGTACAAACTGTTCACCAACGACTTTCCCGTGGACACCAGATGCAAAGTTGCAATGTGTGCTGACGACACTGCATCATAAAAATCCTCGTTATGGACTTTTAGAGATGCAGCGGTATATTGACCGCTTCCTTTCATGGCTTCATGACTGGAAAATCAAAATTAATGCTAACAAATGCCAGCTTATACATTTTACAAAGCGGCACCCTTTAGCAAAGGACGTAACGGTCGATGGTCAGGTATTTGCACTGCCGTCAGCAGGTCAAGTACCTCGGCGTGACGCGACAGGTACGATGCAGTGGACTACCCACCTAAAAGATAAAGCCAACAAAGGGCGGCAGTGATTAAAGATGTGCACCCCCATATTTAGGAGCAAACAGCTAAAGCTGCGCTCTAAGATGTGCTCCACAAATCTTTTATTTTATCCGTGATTCTGTACGCCTGCGTTCTCTGGGCCAACACCTCCAAAACCGCCCTAAAATACCTCCAAACCTTACAAAATCCTCTCCTTACGTAAAATCCTATCTGTACCTATCCGCACGATTACTGCCAGCCTTCATCAAGAAACCCACATCCGCTACATCCCCGAGGCCGTAATAAAACGAGCCTCTTCCATCTGGGCGCGCATACGGCAACATAGCAATCCAAAAATTAACAACATTAGGAAAGGTGAACCAAAACACCGTAAGCATACAGGCATAAAAATATTCTAATGCCACCGTTACACCACAATGTGCGCCCAATTCCTTCAGGCTCACACCTTTCCCCATATGCAGAGGCCGCCACCAGAGCTGCCCAGGAGACAGCAGCATGCTGCTGCACGGAGCAGTGTAAATAGTGAAGTGTGTGTGTGTGTGTGTGTGTGTGTGTGTGTGTGTGTGTGTGTGTGTGTGTGTGTAAATAAAAGTGCAAAATAAGTGCTTGTAAATACTGTACGTAACAAAAAAAAAAGGACACTGTAAGACACTAACATAATAAAACTGTTCTCGGTGGGCTAAGAAAGGTCACCGTATCGGTTTTATATATAACGACGTAGACAATAAGCATTTAATTCCCAAAATACAACCTCAATGAAAATTTTAGCCTGTAAGCCGGGCCCCTTTGTACCTGCACCAGGCCATGAAACTGAAAAAGAAACCTAAACCTGAACCTGATAATCCTAACAGCAGCTAAACCTGACCTCCACATAATCTCTTAAGTTGTTTGGCAACAAACTTCTCCCCAACCCAAACGTATTGCATCCTGTCCTTTCACCCCGAAGGTACAATAATTGTAACCGCACAAAATTCATCATCCTCAAAACCTACACCATATCCATCCTACAAAATCCCGTATCGAATACCTTACTTGGGGTAAAACCTTAAACGGATGGGCACGCAGCAAGAAACTTATGGCTGTATACAGTCAGCCAACACCTCATGGTGGTCATGGTCATATAGATTTAATCTGCCAAATACCTGGGTGTCCGACTGGACCGCGGCCTCACCTTCACCCCACATGCCCGTGAAAAAATCAGCCTTGGCCATGCAGCGCTCAGGCAGTTGTACCCGATATTCCGATCGACCATGCCCACTCGCCTGAAACTACGGGTATATCGTGGTATCATCCCGCCCCTGATCCTGTATAGATGCGAGGTCTGGGGATCGGTGGCTCGTACCACCATCCGCAGACTGCAAGCCGTGCAGAACAGTACGTAAATTCTTCCGTTGCACGCGCACAGTCTTCTCGTCCGTTCACTAACACGGCGCTACTTCGCTGCTTGCCAAGCACTGACTGACTGACTCAATTCACGTGTTGCTTATATAGGGTCAGCTGGTTCTGGATTAGATGAAATATCCCGTAAGTTCGAGAACTCAGGTGGAGCGAAAAGAGACGACACAGTGATGTTTTTCCAGCCAACCCTCGTTACCGCTATAAGACAAATGATTGGGCGTGGCGAACGCCTACAGTCTCCTGCTGCTGCCGGTCGGTTCTATAGGGAATTGCGACGTTTGGGTGACAGTATATATGTAAAGTATGAAGCCATTAACAGTGAAGCAAACAAATATCTACAAATATATTAATGTGTAACTTTAAGTTTCACTTATAAGAAATGATGAGAGTTTTATTGCACAGGATCGCGACTTCGCGAAAAGGTCTCTCACATCATCAGCAAACCGCCCTGTGTTCAAGGTCACGTTTACCAAAGATTTTACGCCGCTTGGCTCTCACCAAGGCGGCCCGGGTTCGATCCCAGGCGACCGCAAAAGTGAGATTTGTGATGGACAACACGGCGCTGGGGCGGGTTTTCTCCGGGACCGCCGGTTTGCCCGCCATCTCATTCCACCGGTGCTCCATCTTCATCTCATGTATTCTCAGTGTCACCGCCTGCGGTGTCGTATGTGGTAAAAGTGGGCGTTCAACATTACACATTTCACTAAAGATTACCATGCTTTCACCAGTACTACCAAAATCTGAAAATGAAACAAATTTAAAATCACATTCGACTACAAGTATTTAAAATTCATTTTTCGATGTTTATTTTTTAAAATAAATATCTTTTCCCATACCATCAAATCCTTTGGACCATTTAATTGTTTTAATAATTTAATTTCTGGATTTATTTCATGGTTAAATGACCAAAAAATGATATGCTAAGGCCAATTTATCAATCTGTTTGTACAAGCTAGAAATATGAAGATAAATACAACAGAAAGTGAAGTATAGATAGAGAAGATCCAGTCATAGATTGGTAGTATGTCTGTCACATTCGATTCTCAGTCAGGGTGAGTTCCTGGATAAGGTTTTTCTCAGGCGGTTTTCCTTATCCTGAAAGATGAACATCTGATAACTCTAAGCTCTGTGGATCCTGGGCTCATTTGTGTATCATTTCATTCATTGTCCAACATGACTTAAGTTGGAGAACATGATATAAATTTAAAAATATATATAGATAATGAGAAATAACTGTTTTCCTCCAATTGGCATCTGTAAGGCTTCTAAAGTTTTATCTTTAAGGAAAATGCTTCTAGTTATTGCAAGTTGGTTTAAAATGTTGGATCAAATGTCTATTTCACAACATTCAAATCAATTGTAGAGGAAAGATAAATGAAAAGTACATGAAAATATATTATTAAAAAATTAAAAACAATAGGATGTATCTGCCAAGTATGATGACTGCCCTGCATTGTTGTAGAAAAAATGGTGGAGAATAGAGTAACATTTGTTTAATTTAGTTTTGTTCTAATGGCAGATAAAGCAAAGTATAAAATGGTATGCAAGTCATTTAAATTTAACTTACAATTAAAATGCATGTTTTGTTTGTGACAGTTTAGTTAATTATTGAAACATCATTTGGAGCTAATTACCCCCATCCTGTGTTAGAGACAAGAACTCAGGACAGACAGTAAGAGATGTAGTGGAAATATTGACCCAATAATTAAAAAGTTCTAGGAAAACGGAGACTCTTAAGCTCTAAATATTGTGGTAATAAATCAAGAAAAAATATTTATATCTATACAAAGATGAGGTAAAATTATATGGATGAAGTCAAATTATATTTAGTTTTAAAGTTTTTAAAACTGGGACGTTTTTGAGGACATTTGTCTTGCTGGGTCTATGTGCCATCTACTGGTAGATTTAACAAACTAGTGAGTGAGATTTCAAAATTTACTGTATCAATCTGCGTTCTTGAACATAATATTTATTCACTAATAGTTCATTTCTAGTGCTGAAGAAACTGTTTTAACAATTGGGTAGTTAGCAGTTGCATTTATCTTGGATTTTCCTACATAGAAATTCTCACCATCTTGAGAGTTGATGTGGTACATTTAAGTGGCATCTTTAGTAAATTGCTATGCTGTATCTGTTTTGAGACGCTAATCTTATGCCAAACTTACTAAGCACCAAGCATGATATGTGTGGTTTCTATATTTCCAATTTGTGTTGCTAATTGCCTTGATTCTACCAGTCTAGGTTAATATACATGCAATGGCTTGCTGGTTCAAATGTTGACCACTAATACTAGGCTTGGTTTGACCCGTGATTCTAGTCATTACTCCTTTCTCTAAGTTCCTCCACATCAAAAATCACCTTGTTTAGTTTGTTGTATTTCATTTATTATTTCTAACTTTGTCTTTCTGTTTATACATTCCATTAATTCTTTGTTCACTGCTCCAACTTTGTGTATATTGTTCTTGAATTTGTCCAGCTCCTTCATTTTCACTTCAGTCCTACTTTCATTGCCTTTATTTCCTGTTTTCTTCTGATAGTTCTCAACATTGCTCTCATATCTTCCATTGCTGGTCCTGGGTTCATTTCTACACTCAGTCATCAGTAGCATGACTATTAACCTTCATGTCAAATCCCATCCCAGTCCGCATGACTATTGTTACAGCAATCCAAAAGTTTGATGTTAATGCTCCTGCTTCTTTACTTATTCCTTTGAAGTGCTTCATTCTTGAATAACTTTATTCATATTCTGTGTGCTTGTATACTGTGACACCTCTATTTCTGTGTTTATTGCTAGCATTCACCCAACTTGTCTGACCTCTTTGTACTCACACAAGCCATCCAGGAATCATCATAGGAGAATGCGTACATTATTAGGTGTTTAGTATTGTGCAGCTTACCAATGGGGGTTGACAAGGAAGTGGAGCCTTGTACTCGGTACATTGAGAGACCAGCAAGTGACAGAGTAGTGCATGGCTCCAAGTGTTACAATGTTATAGTGTGTTCTGGATTTGTGAGCCCTCAGTATCATGTATATGTATTCTAGTTATCATTTGTTGATTTATTTGTCAATAGACTGCAAAGCAGTTTCTGACATGGCCAAATACAATCAAAAAGTTTACAATTATAGGATATAGAGCAGTATAAAAACACATTTACAGATCATCAACTTTGTACAAACATTTATCCATTAAAAAAACAATTCCCTTCAGGGTTCACAAGCTCAGAATGCAACAACTTCATGTAAGGATAGTATTTAATATTTGGGGAAGAATTTGAGTCCATTAGTGACTCCTACACATTTATCGTTCAAATCCCGGCTATGGCATTGAATTTTTCATTCTGACTCTGTTTCCACAATTTAGCCTACACACGGCCAGTGTGAAAGAACAATTCATTTCCAATAATTGGCCTAATAGTGGTTAACTATAAAGCCCGGGCTTTAAAGTACTTACATGTAGTAAGTCGCCATTAAGGTAGTTGTCTCATGATTTTATGAGAACTCCTAAGTGGTTTACCGGGAAAATACGAGTCAGTTGGAGAATTTAATGTCATATCGCCACGTTGGCCGTAGTAGCACAATGGTAGTGCGGCTGGACGGAAACCAGAAGATCCGTGGTTGAAATCCCGGCTATGGCATTGCATTTTTCATTCTGACTCTACGTTACCACAATTTAGCCTACACACGGCCAGTGTGAAAGAACAATTAATTTCCAATAATTGACCTAATAGTGGTTAACTATAAAGCCCATGCCTTAAAGTACTTACATGTAGTAAGTCGCCATTAAGGTAGTTGTCTTATGAGTTTATGAGAACTCCTAAGTGGTCTACTGGGAAAATACGAGTCAGTTGGAGAATTTAATGTCATATCGGCACGTTGGCCGTAGTAGCACAATGGTAGTGCGGCTGGAAGTAAACCAGAAGATCCGTGGTTCAAATCCCGGCTATGGCATTGCATTTTTCATTCTGACTCTACGTTTCCACAATTTAGCCTACACACGGCCAGTGTGCAAGAACAATTAATTTCCAACATTATGGTATTCGGTTGCTCTCCATGTATCATTACTGAGTGTCCACTTCATCCACTCTTTTTGCAAGAATTGTCACTGGCATGCGTGTTTTTTATGTTGAATGTTTCCATCTCATCTAAGAGGTGAAGAACTTTGAGACGAGAGCATTTCACAGTTAGGCTGTCTTAATGTATTTAGGTAACTTGTGGTTACAGGACTCATTCAATTTCAAAACTGATAATTTGTCTTCTTACAAATGTAGATTTGTCCTCGAGTGGCCAATTCTTTTTGCATTATTTTAAGGTTATAGGAGTGGAATGTAAGTTATTTTTGTTCTAGAAGTGAATGAGTCACACTACTTACAACCTTTATACAAACCTTCACTGACTAAAGTTTTAAAACTCCAACGTTTTTGAGAGTGGTTAGGTGATGCTGCCATCTACTGGTAATGACAAAACTCTGAGTAATTGAAAAAAAATATTTGTAGTTGATTTTTTGATACTTTGTCACTTAGATTTTTATATTATTGAGGAACTAGTTTCAGAAACTATCACTTCCATTTTCAATCTCTATCCAACTTCGTCTGATGTTGTCTCCTCCTTCTCTCTGGTGGTGGAATTATGAACTTCTTTGTCAAGTTATCTGCTAGTGGGATAATTTGACAAAGAAGTTCATAGTTCCACCACCAGAGAGAAGAGAGCAGACAAAGTTGGATAGAAGTTGTAAATGGAAGTGATACTTCTGAAACTAGTCCCTCAATAATATAAAAATTTAAGTGACAAAATATCAAAGAATCAACTACAAATAGTTTTTCTCAATTAATTTTGACGTCACTGTTACTAAATTCTTCCAATCACACATAATTTAACAAACTACTTTGTGGGATTTCAAAATTTGCAATTATTATGGTTATATTTTAATTGTTCTAAGTATTCTTTACCTGTAATTTTGACATTTCTATGTTTTCCATACGTACAACAGATGTTCAATTTGATTATTTGCCGACTTTGTTTTTCTCCTAGGAGGAGTGGTGTCCATTAATCTTTAATTTAAAGCATTTTCCAATAACAAAATTTATTTAACAGTTAACTGCTCTAAACTGTCGCTTAATACCTACCTTTGCCAATAGTATTTCAATTTGTGAAATAAAACTAGTTTGAGTTTTTATTTATGGGCACCCTTTGACTTCTGTGGTTTTCAATGTCCCATTCTGAATTGAGTGTCCACGATTGCCTCCTTGAAGCTCTGTTGTATACTGTAAATCTGTAGTATGGGACCATGACAGTTTACGACTGAAACAATCGATTGCCCACATGTTACCTCTAGACCACAGAGGGCACCTTCTTGTGCAGCCTGAGTAGTTCATGCAAGTTGGAAATTTTTTGTTAGTATTTGTTTACACAATGTGCAAACTGACTACTATTAAGGGTTTTTTTCTTCAATTTTTGTTAATGTTTTTTACTTGCGATATTTTATAGTACGTTTATATAACTAAGCTGTAAAAATGTGGAATAAAAATGTTTTTAATTTTGAAACTTGAAGTTTATGAAAAACATTTTCTGAAGCACATTCACGTTTTCAAAATTGTTCGTTCACATGATGCAATTTCCATTCATTTCCTCTGAAAGTTGTATATCTATAGTCCTAAAACATCAGAAATTAAATTTTTCTTTGGAGTTATTAATTTTTTAAATTAAATAAAACTTCAAAAAATTTATAAATTGTAAATGAAAGAGTTTAAAAATTATTTATTTTTAATAAAGGTTGGTAAAACAAAATTTTATGACAGATTTTGCAAGTTATAATCGGAAAAATGACAGAACTTGGGAGAATAAAAGAAAAAAAGATTACATGTCGTCATGTGCATCTTTGACATAGGATAATAGAACTTGGCTATAAAGCTAAGAAACTCAGAACTAAAGTAGATATATTGAAATTAATACTGATGCTTTTATAAGACATCAAAAACAATTGTTCAGCTAAATTGCTGAATTACATTTTCAGTGTAATATCCCATTAAATCTCAAAATTATGTTGCAAGGAAAATGCTAGCAAGATGAAAATACATAGAGGACAGAGAGCTTTCATTGTTAGCTCTCACACTGAATGTTTTCTTGCAGAACTTTGACTTAAGTGAGTTTCAGCCTTTTGTGCAATTTTTTTGTAATTTGCAGTAACAAAGGAAGGTGGTGAAGGAAAACAGTCTGCTCATCGCATGTCAAGAAGGTTGTCATCACTAAAAACCCAGGGCAGCACCAGTGCTGAGGTAAGAATTTAACTGTATCACATTTTTTAGATTTTGTAAGAAACAAAAGTTACTCTAAAATTGCTGAGCAGGCCTTTTTTTAAAGGTTTAATGTCCCATTTAACAACTGGAGCCTGCAGAAAATGAACAAAATGATCACGTGTTATCCTGGAAAATTAGGAAGTTTAAAGAAAGTGCCTAGAATTATTAAAACAGTTTCTAAGATTGAGGTTCTCCTTTAATTATTTACCTTCCCCTTTCTTTTCTTTATTTCTTTTTTTTCTTTTTCTTTCCCTCCCTGCCCTTCATACATGAAAACTTTGCCATTTAATAAAACTTGTCAGCTGCAGTCTGTTGCATGTTCTTGGAAACAGAAACCAAACGAGATATCATATGGGCCATGATCTAGAAGTTCTTGAGTGAACCAACGTTTCGCCTAGCATCATCAGGATGTTGATCTGTCTGCTGAATAAAGCAGGTTGTCTGCACGTCCTAATTTATATCAGCTGGCTAAGGCTGATAGCATTCTGATTAGTTCTGGTCAGGAAGTGACTTCTCCATGTATTTACGTCCTGTACATAAATTGACCCACTTCCATTTAGTCAGTCAAAAAGAAATCTTATCTCTGAGTCACGATCTCGGATCATTGCATTACATTATTTCCAAATTACTTAATAACCTTGGTGCTTCTTTATATATGATCATTTAATTAAACAGCACAAATTATAAATTGAAAGAAAACAATCATTCACAATAACTTAACACGTTGTCTTTTTACAGATACTCCAACTTTCTTCTCCCAAGCGTCTTATCAGAACTTGATTCTGCATCCCTAGCAACCATTCTCTTTTTCTATGCACTGATCACTCATCACTCCCTATATATATAGTTCTTGTTTGTCTTTTACTCGCAACTTCACTTTCATGCATACATGCACGCACACAAAAACAGAAAATTTGCCTGAATTACTTAATTCTGTTAGTATAAAAGAAGTTTTAAAATTGAGTGTATCTACTATAAACATTCAACTTGATGAAATTGACACATTTCTACCCATAGCATTCTGCAATGTAGTTAAAGGACTGTGAACATTGATCATGTCCAGAGGTACATAGTTTATTAACATGTATTCTTGAAAATTTAACATAATATATATATATATGCAATATGGAAAACAAGGCAGGGATAATTATGTATGAATACTTTCACTTGGCTTTGCCAGTACATCTCAACATTTCTGCAATGGATATTATTTATTGACATTTCTTAAATACATATACATTAAAATAGCTTTTGAACATGCATCAAAGATTTATTGGCAATGATGTCTCATTGTAACAGTTAGATACTATTTACAGAACTACATAAACATTATCAGGATAATTTGTCATTCAGATAATCTTGTACAGAATAAAATTATTTTGAGCATAGGTACTCTCTAGCAGCATTTTTAAAAACCACCGAAATTATCAATTTTTGTTTAAGATCATTAGGAAGCCCGTCAAATATTTTGATCATTTCATAATGCATACCTTTCTGGAAGCAAGAAAGTTTAGCACTGGGATAATGGATATTATACTTTTGTCTAGTGTTTATTCTGTGAATTAAATTATTTGTTATGAGGCCTGATTGTATACAAAGAATTTTAGAATCGGGAATATATACATGCAAAGAAGGGATAATATTTTCAATCTTCTAAAATGATCTTTGCAGGAGTGTCTGCTATGGGTGTTAGTAATGATTCTTATAACCTTCTTTTCCACACTACCTACCATCTTGGATATAATTTAGGCTTTGCACAGCAATATGTGTTTGGCCGTTCAGTATCCTTGACAGAAATACGACGGGAGTAAACAATTCCAGGTATGCAGCAATATCTGAAGCGTTTGACATTGCCAAACTTGGAATATGCATTCACACTACTTTAATGGCAAAACTTTCATATTATCAGTTCTTGCAATATGTTTAGCTTATACAAATGACATGTTCACCTCAAGTGGAATTGCCAGACTCGTTTTCGCTCAGGATACAAAAAAATGCTGCAGTCATCCCCCAACGAAATGATGTACTGTCAATGATGTTTTAAGTAATCCTTTTCTGTCTGTTCTACCGTGCTAGTCTTTTTTAATTTACATCCTCCAATGTTAAGTCATATCAGACAATGAATGAAATTGGTGTAATGATGCTCAAATGAGACCGGGGTCCATGGAACTTACAGTTACCTGACATTCATCTTTTTAGGATAAGGGAAAACCCCAGGAAAAAAACTTATCCAGGTAGCTCACTCTAACCGAGATTTGAACTCCGGACCTTTTGAATGTGAGGCAGACACGCTACCATCTATGCTACCGAGGCAGGCTAGTCTGTTTCGATCACAAATAATACCCTCAAGGATTATATTGCGCAATTTCTCCAACGATAAGTCACCTGTTACTTTCTTCTCTTTTGGTCCAAGTTAATTCTATAGGTCAAGTGAAGGTGAGTGTGGCCCAATTAATCCACAAATTCATTTACTTTAAAAACTTTTTTTTTTGGATTGTTTCAACAAGCCTATAAATATCTATTTTATACATAAAACTGTCGCACCGTTCTATAAACATAATATCATAGCAGATTTCTTGTGAGGTTTATCGATAAGGAGCTTTGTTTAGCACTACAACAAAAGAATGAAATTTATTTTCAATTGTCCATACAGTTGCTCTGGCCTTGTACCGTGTGCAATAGTTTCTGAACACTGAGAAGCTTTGATGTGAGTCTCTAACACCCATTTTGCAGCTTTATCTCATCAGAATGACTTCACCCTCTCAAGTATTTATCACAGATTGTTTATTTCACGTGTTGTTATTCAGGGAAGTCATACAGTTGATAGCAAATTAAATACTTTAATACTCGTCACTGCTTTCCATCTCATTGTCTTCAGTTATAGTTGACTGGGGCCGTGAGAATATGGCAGCGCTTGCAGGTTTATACATTTGTTCTTCACTTTATTTCCTTGCCCTCAGAATGCATCACACACCGATATAACACAAACTAGGGCAGTAAAGTTGGCAGTGTTGCTAGGAGGAAGTTTATTAACTTGGTTCATTTACAAAAGTTTGTGAAATTTAAAAACAAGTTCCAGAATTCTATTATTTTTAGAAATTACTAAATTCCTGTGATTCTTCAAGTTCACTTTATCACCAATGTGAATTTTGTATTTGCCTACTTCTAAAAGATACCCTGTATAAGAAATGTAAAATGAAATTTGAATCCTCCCAACTTATACCAGGTATCCCTTTTGTAGGGACTTTAGTAATTGCCTAGCAGGCATCCAAAGAAGTGCAAAATAAAACAAGTGAAATAGTGCAATTATTTCATTCCACTCATAAATTTGATGGTGAGATTTTATCACAAGTACGTGTGTAAAACTTCCCCGAACCCTTTTAAGAATTAGAAAAAAGAATGTGTGTTTAAATGAAAAGGTTAAATAAATGATCTGAACTTCCAAAGGCTTGTTACGTGCTTCAAATGCATATTTATTTCATTGGGTTATCCATCATTTTTGGGCCTTCCGATATTTCGTTTCCCTTTGGATATGTAATTTAATATTTTCTTCGTGTATCACTTCTCATTCATTCTATCTACATGTTTTAGCCACTTCTCTTCGTTTACAGACCTTTAGATAAATGGTAAATTTTGTAATTAAGTAACCAATGCGCAGAAAAGGCCATACCATCATGTTGTGTTTTCAAGTGAATGTAAACGAGGAGAGGTAGGAATCATTTTCCACCCGCTCTTTAACAATAATGCTAGAACTAGGATTTTAAACAAATGTACACGTCCTTAAATTCATGCAACATTGTCCCCCTCTCACACTACAAGCCAGTACATATACTGATTGCCCAGGACAAGAAGGCAAGCTGGAGGAATGTGTATCGTAAAGTGTTGTCATATAACTCACCCATATGTAATACCTTTCGCTGCATTTACTGCAACAAACATTATAGATCTGGCAGCACGGGTGACTCAGTTACGCGAAGGCATTGTTGAGGTGGCGCGGCCAACTAGTTCAAAGAGACGGACAGTGCACTGCGGAGATATAAGCTCGCCCAAACGGTGGGGGAAGGAGACGGATTTCCAGAGAGTTCGTCTTTCTTCTGGCGCCGTCTTGATTGAGAACATTCCGGATAGTGAGTAATCTATAAAAAGGGAGCCGCCTTCCGTCACTGGCAGTCAGATGCTAATTGGACGCATGTGAACAGCTGTGTGGACTTTGTTGTGGCCGATGACCTTACAAGTTGTATGTGTATGTGACGTAATTGTGTTTCAACGGAAAGAAAGAATAATTTTTAGTGTTTGTAACCTGGACTTAAATTTCTCGTTCCCACAAAGTTACAATTGGTTCCAGAAGCGAGACATTACAACATGGAGGCTGCATTGGCACAGATTCTAGAGAAGTTGGAGACGGCAAATAACAACTTGGCCGCGAAGATGGCCGAATTAACAACAGAATTGAAGACGGCTAACGACAACCTCTCCGCTGAGATGAAAGAAATGAAGATGGCTAACGACACCCTAGCTGCGAAGACGGAGGCGGCAAATCACAATCTGACCGCAAAGATGGCCGAACTGGTCACGGGAATGAAGGATGCAAACGAGGCTGCCTCGCCGAAAAATTTGAAGAACAGTTGGCCAGCGTGAGGGATAACGTGACGGGGCAGGGCAAGCGCATTGGCCAAGTGGACGAGCACGTCGAAGACTTGGCGAACCGCTTTAATGACCTAGAGGGAAAGGACGACAATAACACCAAATCCCTCGAAGACCTGGTGAACCGCGTTAACAGCCTAGAATGAAAGGCCGACAGCAAAACCAAGTCCCTGAACGCCATGGTAGAGGACATCGTCGGCATGAGGTTGAAGGACTTGAACGCCGACGCGCCGAGACGCGACACATCTGTGCGCGTCAAATCGCCGAAGTACGGCGGCACGTCCACGTTCGAAGTGTTCCGCCGCCAATTCGACACGGTGGCTAAACACAAGTTGATGCCAGAGGTTCTACTTCCATTAGACCTGGACCTGTGGGACCAAGAACCCGGGCCTTCTTTGACCAGGGTTTTAGCGAGCTGTCCCGAAAGGGCACCCAGCGCCTCCGTGGGGTTTTCCATAGGGCAAGACCTAGAGACTAGCAGCCCCCCCCATCTGGTCCTTTGGCCTCGAGACGGAATGGAAGTGGATACGCCACTTACGCGCGCCAACATCAAAATGGGAAGGCTACCGATATGACCTCGACGGGGCCGCCTGGTGATCTAGCACACCTACTAGGTATGCTGGCTAGTACGCGGCAATATTAATGGCTTCCCTCAACCCCGCCCGGAGACGTACCCGATTTCCCATGAGTTTGGGAACCACTGCCCCCCTCGAGTCCAACGCAATCCGAACAACTCCCCATCAGGGAAGGGCTTGAATGTTCGACCCGAGGTTCCTCTAGTAATGTCAGAGGTACCACGAGTGCTAGGGGTCCGCAGCTACCGCACCCCGGCAGCTGAAGGGGACGAATCCCCGGCTAAACACAAGTGGTCACTAGAGGAGGAGACCGCACAGCTAATAGCCAGCCTCCAGGGACGGGCCGCAGAAGTCCTGAACGTAGTCCAGACAGCGGCGGCGCCCAAGGACATCTGAGAGACCCAGGAGAACCGTTTCGGGAACCACCGCTTGGCCATAGCCCACCGCAGCCAACTGAAGTCAAGGACGCAGCAGCCAGCGGAGACGCTGCAGGAGTTCGCCCTGGCAATTGAGTAGCTGGTCGTCTGCCTCACGTTCAAGAGGTCCCGAGTACGAATCTCGGTCAGGGTGAGTTACCTGGATAAGGTTTTTCCACGGGTTTTCCCTTATCCTGTAAGACGAATGTTGGGTAACTCTAAGCTCCATGGACCCGAACTCATTTAAGCATCATTTCATCCATTCCCTTCATCGTCCGATATGACTTAACGTTGGAGGACGAAAATTACAACACAACAGCAAAGCTTTGGTCGACCTTCCACCTGAATTTGTATCCCCGGAAGCCGCATATACGTTCGTTGACGGGGTACGAGACGTCGAGATACGTCAGCGCCTCGTGCTCGGCGATTACAAAACCATCCACGAGGCGCTAACGGCAGCATTTAGGATGGAGGCGGCCAAGGTGGCGGCTATTCCGGCGTCGGGAACTAGGAGTATCCGCTACACGGGAAATCGAAGGCCAGGCGAGGGACGCCGGCGCAGACCTAGTGGCGTGCGTTGGGGCTGTGGCCATCCTGCGCGTAAGTGACGTATCCACTTCCATCCCGTCTTGTGTCCTTGGACCAAATGCGGAGGCTTGTTAGTAACCAAAGTCTTGTGAGTGACACCGCGCCGTCAGCCGACGGATGGATGACAGGCCCATCGCGGACGGTTGGGTGAGAGGGAAACCGTGCCGCGTGCTCGTAGACACCGGGGCAGCCGTAAATCATCAGACGCGACGCAGCCAGGGGTTTGCCGTCGAGGAAACCAAGCCGACCATACCAGCTTGTGACGGCAACGGACGAAATCTTGCCTGTGGAGAAGGAGGCCCCGCTGAAGTTGACCTTGGGACGGAATGCCTTGCGTCAGTGAGTGTTCGTGCCGGAGGTGGCTGAGGAGGTGATACTAGGACTGGATGCCCTCAGGAGCCACGAGGCGACGGTCGACTTCGTCAGGAAGTTCCTGCGGCTCAATGGAGAAGAGGTGATACTCCGGCAACCCGAAGATCGCCTGAGAATCTGCAGGGTGGTCCTGAGAGAAGACGTGGTTGTCCCCGCGAGAAGCGAGGTAGTGGTGACGGCTCAACTGGAAGGCCAGCGAACAAGGAACTTGATGCTGGACCAGAAGACGTCTGTGCATGGACTTTGTGTAGGCAGGACATTGTTGCCGTTCCGAGAGGAGGTACCGGTGAGGCTGCTCAATCCAGCAGACACCGCTCACGACGTCCAGACCGGGATGGAGTTGGAGACGTGCTAGCCTGTGGTAAGCGTAACACTTGGCATCTTGGCACACCGTCACTAAACGTTCTGCCAGATCTTCTAAGCTAACCCCCTCCACCAGAAGCACCACCATCTCGAACACCTATGCTGTTCTCACCACAGAGGAGACCAAAAACTCTACGCCTGGAGCTAACTCAAAGCGGCGTAAATGCAACACAGACTCAGATGCTGCTATGGAGGAAGATTCCCCAGAAACTGCTGCACCACAAACACCATCCTCTACACCTAGGTCAGGTCGCCCGACTCCCATCCTCCTGCGCAACCCAACCGACGCCAGGAAAGTATTGTCCACTGCCCCGCCGGGCGACATAGCAAACTTCCCCATTAAGAATTTGCGTGGCACGGTGGCCCTTCTTCCTGCCATTGCCAACGATCACCGAAGCCTCCGCAAACACCTGGAGGAACAGAAGATTGAGGGCGTCATTACCCTCCTACCAGAGGAACGTTACCTTCACGTCACCGTGAAGGACTTTCCCTCTTTTGTCACAGAGGAAGAGATTAGGTCACACCTCTGCAGCATAGGCTTCACCGTCACGCGTGTCGCCCAGTTGACTACCAGGGGTCCAAATCCTCAGCCGCTGCCGCACTTCAGGGTAGCCTTACAGAAGACAGACAACGTCAGGGACATCTACAAGGAGACATTGATGTTCCATGCTACAATGCAGGTAGAGCCCTACCGCCCACCACCACGTCCTCAGCAGTGCACAAATTGCCAGCAGTTCACACACAACGCTGCTGGCTGCCTACTTCTACCTGTCTGCACCTTCTGCGGCACCTCTGGCGACAAACGTGCCAATTGTACACAGCTGGGAACCCTGGTGCAAACCCCGCTGCTTCAAATGTGGAGATGCCCACTCTTGTCGTTAAGCCAAATGCCCGGTGTGGCAGGAGGCCAGACTGGAGCTTCTCACCTCCAAGAATGGGCAGATGTCCAAATACAATGCCCGACCCAGAGTGCCACACAATGCGGAGTTACCACGAGAGGCATTCACCGGAGCACGCTACCCCGGACTTCCACCAAAACAGCCAATTAAATACCCCAGTTATGCAGCGGCTGTCACCAACACACCAGTTAACGAGCATCCCTCTGGTACTGCCGCCACAACTAAACAGAACCCCAAACCAACACCATTGGTTCCATCCTCTGATCAGGTGCCAACAGCTCAAAATGCTGGTCGATAGGTCTCCTCATCCAAAACCAGACAACAGCAACAACCTCTACCACAACGTCAACAGCAAACTAGTCATCAAAATCATTCCAAAAGCCTACCCCATCAGCAAACCTCAGCACAGCCTACAGCTGAACCCAGTGCTTCCCAACCACTATCCACCATCCCCAGTGAGACTTTCCTTGCTACCATGCAGCACATTCCAATTGCCCTGCAGCCTGCCTTTGCTGCCTACTTAGCGGAATCTATCCGCTTCCGTAAAAGCATCATCCACCCATACACCGTGCTTGTACATGCCGTCCTAAACTTCATGCTCTATCATGGCTGCTAATTCTAACTTTGCTACAAACTACCTCCCTAAAAATCTGCAGCTGGAATGCCAACGGTCTGTGACGCAAACTAGCGGGGCTTTCCAACTTTGTTGCCGTCAAAGGTGTTCACATCCTTCTAGTGCAGGAGACACATCTAACACCTTCCATAAAAGCCCGCATTCCAGGCATGGTATGCTATCGCTCCGATAGGGCAGACGGCTATGGTGGCACTGCCATCTACGTGAGTCGCAATCTACGGCATCACACGCTCCACATTACTCCAGCTTCACCATTGGAAGCAACTGGTATTGAGATCGAGACCAACAAGGGTCCCCTTCGGCTTTTCTCTGTTTACATCCCCCCGGACACCCGCTGCCTCCAAATACTCTTGATTGCCTCTTCACATCTCAACAGGCCACTATAGCCATGGAAGACTTCAATGCTAAGAGTCCGGCTTGGAACTCTACCACTCTCAATCCCCGTGGCGCTCTTCTTGAGCGCTACATACAAAACAATAACTTATCTGTCCTTTCTTCCTCGCCCACCATCCATCATGGTGACCGCCACCCACCTGATTGGCTTGACATAGCCATCCTCAAGCACATCCGACACCACCCCTATCTCTACTCCTTACCGGAGTTATCATCTGATCACTACCCACTACTACTGCTCTTCCAATCCCGTCCCACTCTCAAGGCGAAAGGCCTCTTTCCCAACCCTCGCCGCACCAACTGGCAATCATACAAACAGCATATGGAAATCCAACCAACACTTCTAGCTCCCTGCACCACTAAGGAAGAGGCAGACGCTCTAATCTGCCGGATAACACCAGCTATTTCTATGGCAATTAAGCAGTCGACACCCTCTGCTCGTTCACACCCGCAAACTGCCCGCAAGCTTCCCAAGCACCTTCGGGAGCTCATAGCTGCGAAGAATACGGCCAGACGGAGAGCATAACACACTGGCTCCCCCACGGATAGACAGACTTACAACCAACTCTGCTACCGTCTGAAATTAGAACTGGCTGAACACCTTAACGAGGATTGGGAGATCCGCCTTGCCTCACTCAACACAGAAGACCAATCGCTCTAGCGCCTATCCAAGGCCATTCTGCGCCTTCCCACACAGGATAAGCCTCTGCGTCATAAACCCATCCTCGCCCAATCAATCCGAGAGAAAGTGGAGCTAATGGGAACTTTCCTAGGAACCACCTTCCATCCTGCCGCCACCTGCAAACAGAACAACGTGCAGCAAATAACAGCTGAAGTCTCCCACTTCCTCTCTAGACCATACGACCCCACTGGCATTCCTCAAACCTCTTTAACGGAGATTACATCACTTCTCTCCTCTGTGCCATCATATAAAGCCATGCGATACGACAATATTCCGTATGCCGCACTCAAAGCTCTCCCTAACAACTGGTTGGAGCTTCTAGTCCATCTCTTTAATGAGGTGTTTAGACTGGCATACTTCCTCAGAGCCTGGAGGCATGCGAAAATCATCACCCTCCCTAAACCCGACAAATACACCTCCACGCCGGAAGGACATCGTCCCATCAGCCTTCTGCCGACAATGAGCAAGCTCTTCGAGAAGGTCATTCAAGCACGGCTGCAACAAACCCTCTCAGCGCAGTCAATACTGCGCCAGGAGCAATTTGGCGTTCGTCAGCAACATTCCACGGTACACCAACTTCTTCGTCTGGTCGACGAAGTCATCAAAGGTTTCAACAACAAGCACTTTGTTGTTGCCTTAATCCTCGACCTCACACGCGCCTTCGATTCCGTCTGGCACGAAGGCCTCCTCCACCGCCTAATTCACTATAATTTCCCACCATATATCATCCATATCATCCACTGCCATCTTCAAAAACGCACCTTCAGCGTCACCAAACAAGACGTTACTTCCGCCTACCACCCTATTCATGCATGAGTCGCCCAAGGGAGTGACCTTGGCCCCCTGCTCTTCCTCATCTTTATCAACACCTTGCCCTCCTATCAAGGCTGTATGTTGTACCAGTTTTCTGACGATACTGCCATAACCACCGCATCCACACGACACCAAGTTGCTGTAAATCGACTTCAAATCGATGCAGACAACCTCAAAACCTGGTTCAATACCTGGCGCCTCACTGTGAACCCAACCAAGTCACAGGAATCACCTTTACAAGGCGCACAGAGGTTGATGTCCCAGAGCTTCGCATTACTAGTGGATCTGTTCACTGGTCCACCATAGTCAAATATCTTGGAGTCACACTGGACCAGAAGCTCACCTGGAAGGCCCACATCGGCAAAGTATACAGCAAGGTTGCACGCAAGATGGCACTTCTCTACCCCTTATGTCACCGAAACTCTGCCATATCACTTTCTAACAAACTGCTTCTCTATAAACAAGTCCTCCGCCCTGTTCTCACCTATGCCTACCCAGTGTGGGCCACTGCTGCAAAAACCCACATGTACCACCTCCAAATCCTTCAAAATCGCTTCCTACGCATCGCTGTCGATGCTGACTGGTACATCCCTAACATCAAAATTCCCTGTGACCTTTCCTTTCCACTCCTCACAGACTACATGCTCTCCCTTTCACAAACATTCTTTGACTCCCTTCCACACAATTTCAACGCCTTCATCCGCGGCCTCGGGGTGTACGATATTGAACCCGGGGAGCGTTACAAGCATCCCAGGCTTCTCCTACATCGACCCTAATATCATCATCCATTGAAAACAAAATATATTCTCATCATCTCTTTAACTTATTCATCATCTCTCTAATTTCTTCTATTCAACATCTCACTCTAACCCACTCCCCAAAGAAATTAAAGCATAACCTCCCTACCACAATGCCATCGTCTACCACCGTCTTTATTTCAAACTTCATCTTTCAACCAGCAAAGGACCTAGTCCTGGAATGGTATCTGTCGGAAGGCCCACCGCCTTTGGTGGGATCCCCTTCCAACGACAATTTCGGTCGTCGTCTGTGTACATAGCGACCTTGAGACACTGTGTTGCCTTTCTTGATGCCCGCATCTGATCCCGCGAAGATCTATCGACTGAGAGCCGCAAGGAGCGTGCAATGTCTGCATATAATGGCACTCGGCACTCTTCCTGGAAATGCACTCATTTTGGAAGAAGAAAATTCTTGGAGTACGCTAACGCAGGATCTGAAGGATCGCTAATTTATTTTGCATTCTATGACATTTTGTCCTTATCCAGCGTTACAGCGAGTATAAGAGAAGCTATAACACATGTTTAAAAGTATTAATGTTTTATAGCGCTTGTCACTGTGAATCAAGGACGAGTTAATGTCGAACTAGTATTTGCCTTCTACAATGATAATGCCTAGAAAATACTTATGTGCGTTTCTCGGTTTGCTTTGTATTCACCAAGATCTTTAGCATTAAATTGCCTTATGCTTTACAATGGTGAACATTTTACTATTGAACAATATACGCATAGCATGTTTCAAAGTATTAGGGTTACATGCCTTTAATATTTTGAACAATTAAATGTTTACCTCTTGATATGGCATTTCTGTGGTATTTAATTTGGTAGCGACTCTACAAATTCTCTGTATATAAACATTCCAGTGCTAACCTGAGCTGCTGACTTCTAAAGACTCGCATTGCGTGAGCTTTAAGTTTGCAGAAATGTGTTTTTTTAAACTTAATGTTGGTACAAAGATTAGGTGACATAGAGATATAAAAAAAAAACATTTGTCGCATTTCACGTTATTTGCAAAATTGTTTCGGATCAATAAATGCACAGGTAGAAAGCAGATTTTGTAAATAAAGCGAAATTTCAACGAATTCGCGAATAGCTCTTCAATATAACAATATTTTGATATTCGGGAAGCAAATACAACTTTCGAGGGAAGTTTAAAAACGCGGACGAAAGTTAGTTTCAAACAAATGAATGCATCAAACTAGTGTCTTGTTCCTACTCAAAACGCGATGTTTAACTGTTTAAATTCCGTACAAATTAGCGCTTTAGTTCAACATCGTCCGTTAATAACGAAAAGGCGTTGGTTCACTGTTGCGTTTGAAGGTAGTCACAGCGTCACGTCATTAAAGTCGAAAGTGCATTGTGTTACTGACGTGGTTTGCAATGCAGGTAAAAGTAACGTTATCATGCTGAAATTCGAAATATTTGTGTACAAATTGGAGTCGGCAAATGCTGCATTTCCACTGAAATGTTTACCTTACGCATACATGATATAAACTAACCTATAGGGTAATGAATCTGATGGTGCTATTTTTATGTTTTAGACCGAAGAACGCCAAACAGAAAAGAATACAGACAGATCTGAAGGATTACGTGACGGTAAGTAATATAATGTTTTTAGTATTTTAAAGAACTCTGCATTCCTAACATTATGTTACTTAATTCATATTCTCCTAAACTATAAAAAGTATTATGTATGAAGACATTTTTTATCAATCTTAATGTACATTTGTTATTTTTGACACTTTTGGCTCTTCTTTCCATTATATCCTGCAAAAATGTGTTCTAAGTTATACACTCACTTGTGATATTGCCTGTTATAAGAAGTCACAAATATGACCTAAGGATTACACAGAAAATGAAACTAGTTACAGTGCAGTAATAAATAATGACCTAAGGATATTTAAAAAAGAGGTAAATACTTGTAAACCTTAAAAAAATTCATCAATTCATTTGAAATAAAAGGAATAATATCTAAAGACCAAATTTACTTACTGTGCATATGCCTTGATCATGCTGCTTGTTGTCAATAAATGAACTAGTGCAAAGTTTCCACTTATCTAAAGTGTGATTAAACTAAGTAAACATTTTAACTAAACCACAGGATAAATCTTGCAGGTGTCCTTGAACCAGCTCTTGAAATTATGAGCTTTCCTGTTTGTGCCTTGGTACACAGGTACTCTGCTACCGTCTGTGAGATGTGCCTTTTAGACAGAGAAATGCATACTCACCATCTCACTATGACGCAGCAGGCAATGCAGATACACGAGCTAAACATGCATCGGTCTCTCCATCCGACTGTTGCTCATTCCCTAATCCACAGTTAGAAATTTCAAACAAATCTATGTTTTCTCCCAATTCCTGGTGTTCTAAATTTATAACTTATCTGTCTGTAATGAACTGCTCAGTACTTTGTATGTGCTCACAGGACCTTTTCCAGTTTACTATGGTCACTTTTGTAATCACATTATCAAACAAGGCTTTTACGTTGATGCTTTTAAATGAAATATTATGTTCAACAACAAAATTATTTACATGTGCACAAATAAGTTCTATGGCATTAAAGTCACAGTGATAAGGTGGCAACCATACTACAATATCCATGCATCTCTGCTAGACTACTTCATACACTTTGAAATTATCTTTTTTCAATTTAGTTCATATGGCACTGGTCATGCCGCTCATGAATGAAACTCAATATTCCTATTATGAAGTCATTCCCGCTTATGGGATTTTAGTGAAGATGAAGTGGGTGCTATTGTCCATAACGATGTTATAATGATGAGGGTATATTAGGTAGCATTTTATTAACAAACCAATTCTTTAAAATGCTGTTATCCATTTGTTTATGGTAGTCTTTAATAGTTTTTGACTTAAAAGTTAGCAAGGCATTAGGAATAAACCCTGTTAGACATCCAGAATATTCAACATGGCTTTTAAGTGGTAAATCACTTTCATTTTCATCAGCAACACACTTCCATACCTTATTTCTTGTATGGTTTATATTTACCCACGTTTCAAGGCCTACCTGTAGACCTCAGTTCTTTCATTTGTCTTAAAAATTTAAATCTTTTAGAAACAATATCTATTCATTCCATTAAAAACCATCTTCCTTGCAAATTTTTACTCTAACTGAGATGAAGCTTTTCAAGAATTTTTCTTAACAACCACGCACTTCCTTTAAGTAAGTGCTTAGCTTTTAAAGACTCGTATATATCCAACAAACTAGGCAGAAAATATACACAATACAGCGAGTAGCAGCAGCCGTGAATGAGTCAATTAGGTAACTCATAAACTTCTATTATAATTTTAGCATTTAAAACATGGTAATAATATACAAACATCCATGTTACAATTGGATTTCAACAACTGCATTCTCATAAAAGTTGAGAAAGTTCATTTTGGATTCCCTTATGTCTAGTGCCAAGCAGACCTGCATGATCTAGGATAGTGTAACAAAGGTGACAATGCTAATGCATCTGATTTGTTGTCATTAACGTTTATCATACAGGAACACAATGATGTAGGCATTGGCAGCCAATGGTTCTGCTTCAGCACTCATTTTATACAGTCTGATGTTGGAAGTATCCTTAAGGGTCATTCTAAAATATTAATTATCATTTCTCAAATAATATTTATGATCCTCACTGTTGTTTTGCTGCTCTTTATGTAATACAATACTTAAATGTGTTCTTATTGATATATACAGAGAATATAAAAAGTTATAATTTATAAAAAATGGGTCTCATGAATTTTATGTACTTTTCTAATATGCCAAGTGTAAATATCTGTTTCTCTGATTTTTGCAAAGTGTAATTCCTACTTTTTGTGCAAATAACAATTTCCTTATCCATTATATAACTTACATCATTTCCAATGTAATTATTTGTCAGTAATCCCTGTTGGAAAGCTACTCTGACAATTTGTCCATTTACTTCTATTTCTATTTGTGAATCTCTTTTGTGATTCAGACTGCTTTCACACTGTCCTTTTAATATTTAATACCACATCCAGATTTGTATAACACTGTTGTTATTTGTTTTTGCCTCAACGTCAGTTGCTTTGTCTTCTGCATATATGATGGTAAACTCACGATTCCTTAAAATTATATCAAATATATCAATTAAATAAGAATAACTATAGAAGAAAATGAAAAGAAACCAACACAGTACTGTCCCTTCAATCTCACATTCTCTTGCACAAGCAGTGTGCAGTTTCAATTATCAAAACACATTCCATTAGAAACATTTGCAACATCATGCAGAATGTACACACTTTCCTTCCTAACCTCTTAACAAGCAGTAACCATAATCTTGTTTTAGCAAAATGAGATGACTCCATACCATCTGTTGGATCTTCATAAAACTATGAGGGCCACTCCAAAAGAAATGCATACTATTTTTTTTAAACATGCAGTTTTCATTCTACATCTTTGAAACTTTTACAGTGTAAAAATACATTCTTTAGGAACAACGTCTCATTTTTCCACAAAATCCCCATTTTTCTCAAATGCCTTGTACCCAATTGGTAAAAGTCTTTACCAGCATGTTTGAGCAACTGATTAGCACAACGGAGTCATCATCTTCAAAGAGACAATAGCCATACCCATCCAAGTTTTGCGATCGCTTCTGTGGTTTTTTGACTGACACTTGATCATGTATTGTTGTGCAACAGCAAAAAATAATGTGGTCGAACTCGACTCAGTCAAGCTTGAAGTGTCTTCAGAGTTTCCACATATGCATCGGAATTAATGATGGTTCCATGTGGCATGATGTCCTCAAGCAAGAGTCCTTCAGAATCATAAAGCACCGTAGCAATAATCTTTCCAGCCAAAGGTGCAGTTTTGAATTTTTTTGTTTTTTCTTCCTTGGGCACATTCGCATGATGCTACTTCATTGTCTCTTCATTCCTGGTGAAAAATGATGGATACGTGTTTCAACCCTCATAGTTCTTCCAAGAAAGTCATCTCCACCATTCCTAGACTGTTTTTTTGTGAGCCTCTGTCAACAACCCAGGAACCTACCTCAACACTTTCAGTTCTTTCTTCCCTTATTCCAATGTAGAGTGACAGTTCACTCATCGTGATGCATCTGTCAGCAGAATCCAGTTTTGTAACTCTCTGCACATTGCCAGGAGTTTGTGCAGTGTTAGGCCAGCCATGTCCTGTTTCGTCACATAATCTGCTTGCCCACCAACTACAGCAATGTCTCCATACACCTTTTTCAACCTCTTGTGGATGCTTCCCACTCTCTCATTTACACAGCACAGGAATTTTATGACAGCATGTTGCTCCTGACAGATGTCAAGTGCAGCAGTCATCTTGAAGGCACGCAAAACTGCAAGCTGTTTGAAAATGTTTTGCTTTACTCAAGGATGACATATAGAAACATAAAAATTAGGATATTACTAACAGTTAAAGTGCAAGCAGTGGATCCATGCAATATATCTCTTCTCCTTTTTGTGCATATGCATATCCTTGGCACCTAAGTTTTCCTTAAATTGTAAAATATTGGACAATTTTTCAAGCAAGTGAATTGCCATCTCAGGTTTCATTCAGTGTTAGTTGTGTGCTCAGGTTTTGATGAACAATGTCACATGATGTTTGTTTATTGTGAACAGGAAACACAGAATCAGATAGATTGAAGGCAGCGAATGGCAGACCCAAACATATTCTGGTAGCAAGAACCAAAGGGCACCTAGTGGAAATTAACGTTGGACACCCTAACCCTGCAGTAATTACGGTAAGCTCTTGGTACTCAAGCACTTGTGAAGTGAGTCAGTGGCTATGGTTAGTGAAATAGATATTGCTCTCAAAACAAACTTTTCGTTTGAAGCACAATAACCAAAGCTTGTGTGCTCTTCACAGTCAACCCAAAGTGCTTTGCAACATTCCACAAAACTTTTTGTGACTCTTTGTAAAACCTGGATCTGCCATTACATAAGAGTCAAATCAATGAACAGGACAGAGACCATTTCATAAGCTGGTAAAGTGATAGCCACATTACCAAGGAATACTACTCTTAGATTACTTAGAAAAAGGCAGAAATACAAAACTTGCATTGACTAAGGGCTCTATCCCACATATCAAACAGCAACAAAAGTATGTGCATTGGACCATCCACGAGTCCCAAGTGACTTCTTGCTGTTTCCTAACTTGCAACTGACTTACTGCCAAGAAATGTTCATCTAATGGGGAGGTGTTAATTGCAGTCAGTGAGTATTTTGCAGAGTTGGACAACCCATTTTTGCAATGAAATGAAAAATCTGGAAAATCGCTAGACCAAGTGTATATCCCCCAAGTGAGACTGTCAAGAAGTAGGGTAAGTTGGCTACGATACAAACATTCCTTCCTGCTTTTTTACCAAACTTATCAAACTACCCTCAGAGTGATCAAGCTGTTTTTCGTATAGCTGTCATAAATAAATTCACTATTACATATACTTTGGTGTAAATGACCCAACATTTTTGTGCAGTTTATAAATTAAGAGGCTTTTGCATTCTCCTGTATTTTGTTTACTAGAAAATATTTAGCACAGAAAGCTATAGACACATGAGATTATGCATTTTTCTCTATACTCTGAGGTGTTTTGTTTTGGATTTGCAGGATGGTAAATCCAGGAAATCTTGGGAGGAAGCTGCAATGCGCATTGCAGAAACATTAAAGGATAAAATAGAAAGGGGAGACATATTACCAGATATAATTCAAAAGCACATAGATTCAAACATACACAACATGGAACAAGACCGAGCAGCTGAAAAGATGAATCGCATAATTGAGCGGAAAAGTACAAAACTCAGGTAATTAAAACTTCTGGATGCTATGAAGTGTTTGTTCTTATAGCTACCCAATATTTTGAAGTTAGAAGCTGAAGAACCACAAGAGAGGAACACTTGTTCCTTGGAGTAAAATTAACAGTTTGTATTCCTTCTTTGTAAAGAAGTTTATTCATACCAAATTTTGGGGGTAAATCAGGAACCATTGATGATCATTAAACAGTTTCTTTCATTTTTACTGTTCATTTTGAACTGTTATATGTTGGGTATAATTTAATATGATTTAATTAATCCATATGCTTTGTTTTACCACAAAGTTGATTTTTGTTTCTTTCTTTGCTAAAATATCTGCCATTTCAGAAACAAAAGTATTGCTATAAGATTACACAAGTATTTTGTTAAGATAAAGTTAATGGTAAACCATAATTTTACTAATAGGATGTCCGCCATTGCGTAGGTGGCACCTTGTCTGTCTGACATTCAGGAGATCCCATGTTTGAACCTTGGTCAGTGTGAGTTACCTGAATATGCTACAAAGGCAGGCAACTTCTGCTGCAGAAGCCAGAATTATAAAATTTTCCACACTGCAGTCATCTTAAGCCAAAAGAATCATGTTATTACGAAGTACCAACACATTCTGGAAATTCTTTTGTTGGAGTTTGAAGACAGGTTTCATGATCTGAATGAAATATATTAATATTTGAAAATCCATTTGCAGTAAAGGCAGAAAAAACTCCATTATACTGTCAGCGGAGATTATTGATATAATTGTGTGCCTCATAGTACATGGATGCAGAGTAGTAGGAATTTAGGGTTGGCATTATTGAGACTAGTATCTGCCTTTTAGATGTCAACAATGTTTAGAGAAACTTACATCTGCGAGCAGTTCTAAGTTATATTGCGAAGAACTGATTCTATATTAGTAGTCACATTTCATATAAATGTTGTTTGATATGTCAGAGTATGGTCAAATTTAAGTTACTTTAGGATCCAAAGGTTAAAGAAGGCAACGACAGTGACCACATCACATAGCTTTAACCAATTAGGTGAGCCATTTTCCGTTCATACCCTTGTCTGAGTTCTGTTAAAAATGTTACTCTTTTTACATCATGTAAAGTGTAGATATTGCTTGTTTTCTTCTCTTCACCATGCATTATGTAAGCATATTTAATTGTTTGTTATATAGAATAAAAAGAAGTATTTCAGGAAGTGGAGTGCCATTGTTACTAAAATCAGGCAAATGAGTCAACCTTGTATATACTTTTCCCCATTTACAAGTTTTTTGATGAAGACTAGTTTCTGGGAAATTTTCCTATCGTCAGTTCTGTGGTTGACTGATGATGCATCCAGTGTCTGCATCTGGCTTGGTGTCGTGCTGCCATCTAATGTTCTGGTAAGTTTGATGATGTCATCTACGGCAGGAATTTCAGGACCTCTTGATGAACTTCGAAATTCACTCCGCGTTCAACTACCTTCCCCCTCACGCTAATTGGAAAATGCTTTTGCGCCATAGGCCATAGGTGGTGCTTTCCCATCACATTTAAACCTGCAGTAAACATCATAAGATAAATAAAATCATACAAATAAGAATATGAAGGCATGCAAAAATACAAGTTTATAATGAACTGAGAAAGTTGAAACTGAATGACCGAGCAATGAAACTGAAAGAGTTTATAATGAGGGATCTTTTAAACCAGCACACATACCTTTCAAAAATGCCTGTCTTTCAGTCTTAAAAGTCATGTCACGCCATACCTTACTTTTCGTGTGTTCTTCGTGTATAATTTGCAATTTGTATCTCAGTACAGTCTGGTTGTCCTTAAATAACGTCTTCGCCACACAGAAATATCGCCTCTGTCTCTTAGCAGATTTTTCTTGCCTCATTTTTCATTCAAAAACCCCACCTGTATAAGCAATCTGCTGAAATTTGGTAAATCTGCATCCTCATTTACAGCAGACGAAATGTTACTTATGTTAGGGAGTTCGTTTCCATAGAAAAAATTATGCACATGACGACGCACAACACTTTTCACGAACTTTTGTTTATTCCTGCTTTTCCCTGGAGTGGTAAGTTTTCCTGTTTTCTCAATTTCACATCGCCATGTTCCTACGGATTAACACTCACACCTGTAACTTCAGAGTACAGCTGTTCGACTTCTCTCACTAACAAAGATGGATTCTTCTCTGTGAGTGCATTAAACACATGCACCACAATTCTTTTTTTGCCCGTTTGTAAAGAATTATCCTTGCGATACTTCAGCGAAAAACTGGCGGTAGACTCTGCCATTATGCACATAAGTACACGCACAATAAACAATCAATAAAATAATTTGGCTCTCGCACTGGGCACAACACGCCGTCGAATGGCGATATATGACTAATCCAGTTCAAAACAAGGTCAGTGATAAAAAGTCATATAAACAAACGTCACCACTAAATCTCGTCACTAAATCTCGTGCTATCTTGCCATATGCTTGAGAGCAAAGGAACCTCCTCTTTACTTCGTTTAAGAGTTAACATGCATTTCAGATAAGTCAACTCTGTTGCGTAATATATTTAATTCAAATAGTTACGAAAATATAAATTTGACAATTCTCTCCCAACTTATAAATATGTTAAATAATGAACTAATTTTTACCGCACAACAGTCATTACCACAACAGCAGACAGTGAGAGGTGATTAGGTCACGTGATCGTTAAGAGATACGTGGCAAGCTTATGTGAAACAAGGATTAGATCATTAATTTTTAGATGAGTCGTATTTATTACACATCTGCTTCACTTTTGTACCTATTTTGAGGATATGTTTCGCAAATCATCGTTTGCATCTTCGGATCTTATGCGACTAAAACTTGATCCTGTGGTGTGGGTAATTCTGGAGTTGCTGCTGCCATCTGTTGATTTAGTGATGAACTTAAATGTGGGATTCTCTTCTGGCGGGATTTCAAAGTTCATTGGTTTATTTGATGTTACTATGTTCTTGTTAGTACTACGAAAATCTGAAAATGAAACAAATTTAAAAAACAGTAAACTGCCAGTATTGCAAAATTCATTACGCATTGTTTTTTTAAAATAAATAACGTACCTCTCTAACCATTAAAACTATCTATAGTCCCCTGCCATATCTCATTCCATCGGTGCTCCATCTTCATCTCATGTATCATCAGTGTGATGCTGCATGTATTGAAAGTGGGCGTTAAACACTACACAGTGCAAGTTTGAAAATAATGTTACAGCAGCTGCTAAAAGACTTTCCAAATATCCTGCACTATCTCATAGCGTTGGATTCATATCTCTTTCTTAGCATAGCCAAAAATATGTTAATGAGAGGGAACTATAGAGAGACTGTGAAGGAGTTTCCTACACAGTGACACAAGCAGTCTAAAGACACTCACTATCCTACTACAATGCACAATGAAGCTTCAAAAGCGTCTGGATATATTAGTTTGTCACTTGAGTCACCCATTGGTTGAAGGCACTCAAAAATATTTCAATTGTGTTCTAACATGAGGTAAAAGTGACTGCTTCAAAACTCCAAGGAATGAATAGCACTTCTATTTTTAATATTTTTGTGTTAGTATTAAACATTTTAATTTGAAAATTTGGACCACCTTGCAAATCAAAACAGAATTGGATGAAGTTTACATGGACTCTCTGCTATCTTTGAAGACCATTAACTTGCAAATTAATGTGGTCGGACAAGCTACGAAGACAAAAGTGCACCCCAGCCATCCAATTGAGGTCACCATACAGGAAACTGTTCGTAAATCCATGACATGGTAATGCAAGACCACCGAATAGTTTGTGAGGTTTCTCAGTATTGTACACCAGAGTGAAAACAATGGATAAAGGCTGGTGAAAGTGCACCATTTTGTCAGCTGGTAAGGAAGATTACTTGGAAAAAGGCAGAATTGTTGGTTTGGTTAAATAAAACGGATCAAGACTAACATACAAAGAAGTGCTCTTTCACCAGATAATGCACACCAGTAATAACAATGAGGAAAGTGCATGAATTGGGTTCCTCATCCACCCTATTCACCAGACTTAGCCGCAGGTGACTGGCTTTCTGGTAGGAAGCTTTCATTAAATGAGAAAGTGTTAGTTGCACTCACGTTTGCAGAGTTTGAAAGAACCTAATTTTCCAGTGTAATGAGAAGGCTGGAGATTTGTTGGACCAAGTGTATGTTCCTCATTGTAGGATATATATACTTGGGCCAAGAAATAAAATGAGTTTGTTATGATACAAACATAGCAGACTTACCAAACCACCCATGTACTTATAAAATCATCATCTTTACTGGGAAATCTCTGAAGATAGTTTTAGGTGATGGTTCTACAGTCAATGTGAATAGGTAAACAATTTCTTGCACTGCACTATATCCTGCTGCCTTCAGTTCTTTCCATGTTGCATTCTGTGGAGGCAGTTTGAGGGCAACTGCTACAACACTGCAGACATCTCCATAGGCATGTTGAAAACTTAGGTGAATTTCATTTGATGATTTCCTCCTTAGCTAGGAATTTAATGGTAGCATGAACAAAACATCAGTGTCTATATATGGAAGAAGCTAAAAACAGTGATGTGTTAAGAAGTATTAACACAGACTGGTGTACACTTCCCTGAACAAACGTATGAACATATAGTAAACACAGCCAAAAACAACAATTTCAATAGAGTAACAATCAACAAGAACATTACAAAAATATACCAAAGATACCACACATCTCATCCAAGAAGTAAAACAATTGTCATTCACATATCAAAAAACTTTTTACAAATTTAAGAAGATTTTCATTAAACGCTACATCAGATTAACCCCACAGAACAAATTCACCATAGAGAAACTGCTTTCTAATAGATTAAAAGACCCTATAGGTACCACAAGATAAAAAAGCTGGAATTTACAAAATCAATTGTTCTGATTGTGATAAAGTATATATATAGGAAATACTAAAAGAAATCTAGAAACCAGAATAAAGAAACATATAATAAACAAATGACTAAATCTGCAGTTTGACACCATTTGTAGACGACCAATCATAACATCAAACCAAACATTACACTAATCAAACCGACCAGTCAAGTATGAGAATTGGACACATGGGAAAGATCTTCATTTTGAAACACAAATCAATTATGTTAAAGAATCATCAATTAATTTTGATTTCCTGCTAAGTTATCCTCTGGAGGTACATTACACGGCCACAATACAAAGAACACCGCTCAGTTGGACATGTGAACAGAGATTAAAAACCATCATTAATAGTAAAATTTTAACAACTGCAGAACAAAAAACTATCAAACCGGACAACCCAACCATTGCAAGACTATATGGTTTGCCTAAAATACACAAACCCAACATACCCATGAGAACCATTGTAAATAATATCAACACTTCTACTTACCTTTTGGCAAAATGGCTGTCCAAAAAATTTCAACCCTTTCCACAATTCCATACTTTGAGCATAAAAAACTCTTTAGACCTGGTAGAAAAAATGTAAAATCTTAAACTAGAACCTCATGACACTTTAGTATCCTTTGATGTCCGCTCCCCCTTCCCTAGCATTCCATTAGACAAACTTTTGATTCAACTGAAAAAATAGCTAAATTCCATTAAACTAGATGCCAGTGCAATAGACAGATATTTGGTAATGACTGAAATATATATACATCAAAATTATTTTGTTTTCGATGGAAAATATTATAAACAAATTTCAGGACTAGCTATGGGAAGCCCGCTATCACCATTTTTGGTCAATTTATACATGAGCTTTTTCGAAACACATATAACTAAAGCCTTCCCTCATAATTTTAAAACATGGTACAGATACGTAGACGACATCTTTGCAATAGTGCCCTACAAACAAATAGATGATGCTTTGAAATGACTCAACCTGCGAGAACCCAGCATACAATTCACAGTAGAAACTGAAGAGGACTGTATTCTTATCTTTTTTGGACCTTAAAATCACAAAAAGCAATGAAAAACTAGAATTTGGTATCCATAAAAAAGCAACACACACAGATAATTACATCAAAGCAAATAGTTTCAACCCAATTCCACACAAACATTCCACCATCAACAGTCTCACACACAGATTAGTAAATCTACCCCTCAGCCAGCAAGAATATCAAAAAGAATACCATCAAATCTTAAAAACTGCAATTAAAAATGGATATGGAAAAAACCTTGTAGATAAAAAGCTAAAATCATTCAGTCTTCAAAAGAGATTGAAACAGATCACAGCTCTCACACCAATAAAAGAAGAAATTAGATTTGCTAAATTTACTTACCACCCCTGGGCCGCAAAAAAGTTCCAAAAAATATTCAGGAAATACAATATAACATTGGCACCAAAAAACAATAACAACATTAAAAACCTACTTAATAGTAATAATACTGATAAGATAAAAATAGAGGAAAAGTCAGGCATTTACAAGATTAAGTGTAAAGACTGTGAAAAAATTTACATAGGGAGGACAAAAAGAAACATAGGCACTAGAAAGAAAGAACACTCCAGGCACTTAAGATACAAAAATATTGATAATTCTGCAATAGCAGCTCACTTTTGTCTGAAAATCATGAAATTGAAGATAGCACCAAATTACTAAAATACGTACAAAAACATAGTGAACTCGTCATATGGGAGAAAATATATATAGAAAAACATAAAAACCAACTAATGAACTTTGAAATCCAACCAGAAGAGAATCCCACATTTAAGTTCATCACTAAATCAACAGATGGCAGTAGCAACTCCAGAATTACCCACACCACTGGATCAAGCTTTAGTCGCATAAGATTCAAAGATGCAAACGATGATTTGCAAAACATGTCCTCAAAATAGGTACCTAAGTGAAGCCGATGTGTAATAAATACCACTCATCTATAAATTAATAAATGGTAAGTGGAGTTGGGTGTAAACATAGTGACTCATTAATCAAACTCAAAAATGTGTTAGTGTTACTAGTACTGACTCATCTTAGGTACACACATACAAATACTATCTGCGGTTACATGGCAGAAGCCAATGACATCACAGTCTTGCAGTTGTTTTTGTTATATTGTTGACTTTCAGTGTGACTCTTATACTTAGTAAACAGAAAACCCAAAAAATTTGATATCAAGACTTCACCTGATACAAATTTTGAGGTCTCGTATGTGTGTCCATGTATCTGTGAACAGCATAGTGTTAAATAACATGTCTCTAGCGTTCCACTGCATAGAGAGTTGCAGGTTCGAGCCCTGCCTGGGTCATGGGTGTTTGTGTTTAATGCATGTGTGTGAAACTACCAAAACTAGCAGTAGAACAACGGAAACAATAATTAAAAAAACAGTTAAAGAAGGAAAAGAAAATTATATATTTATATACATAGATAGATATATTTTATATAAAAAATAACAAAATCATCATCTTCCAAGAACAGTTCAACCCCGAAGTACACAAAAATTGATCCCATTGCAACATGCAATTTATGTTAAGTCAGATTACGTAAGCAATGTTAATTAATAGTAAGTCATTCATTTTGTTTATACCTTGGACATAATCTGGAATATTCCCTTGTACCTATAATAAGCTAATGTTATTGTTGATTAACAGGAACTAGATAGAACAATTAGGTTTTGTAAGTCATGTGTTTTTAATTTGCTTGCTCAGATGGCTGAAACAAGAGGCTCGGCTTTTGGAGTTGGATGCACTTATCAAGGTAAATTTGAGCCTGAATGGAGCTGAACCAGAGAGATGCATGGAACATCTCAATGAACTTTCTAATCTAGTAGTTGACCCACTCATGTTGAAGAAACATCCAGGAGTTGTGGATACCATTATGAAGGTTAGCAATCTTCTCTCTTTTAACATTTATAAGAAATATTTTTAACTTGACTTCACTTTACTTGTGTTATAATTAAAATTATCCAGGACTGGTGTATTAATTGCAATAATTGTACCTTCAGTTTAGTGATTGTGTTGGTACACTTGGTGATGTATTATTGGTCACTATATTGCTAACTACTGGAATATAAACACATTATCAACATTATTTAAGTAATGGCTTTAATACAGATTTTGTATACAAAATTAAGAAACTGAAATGTCAGGAATCATAAAAGATGTTTCTTTTCTCAAGAAAAAAGATTATTATATTTTTAAAGCTATATTTATCATCCTAGAGCTAATTAAAATTTTATAACAGTTTTTAAAGAAAATGGCATAATATTTGTTCCTCAACATAAATACAGTATTGTGAATAAATGACAACAGGAAGTTGTATGAAACATACTTCATTTGTCAGTAGAATTGTTAGCTCAATAGTAACTGGCAATCACTTCTGGAAAGGAAACCAGGAGATCCGCGGTTCAAATCTCGGCCGTGGCATTGAATTTTTCAAGTTGACTATCTATCCAAAACCTTGGCTTATATACAAATAGTGTGAAGAAATGATTAATTTGCATCAATTAACTTAAATACAAATGTTCCTTTATGTCTTTGTTGCATACACCAGTTTACAGTGCTCATATATCTCATTCACTTTTAGACTGGTCATTCACAACTTTGGCACTCACTGCTTAACTCAACTAAACTCTAGTCTGGCTTTGGTATTCCCTTTTATAGTTAGTGGGTTGAATAAGGAATGTTTCAGAAACCAAAATTTTGTGCATCAAAGAAATGGAATATTGTTAAAGTTGAATCTTCTAGATTTGTTGAAATTGAACCATCTAGAAACATTCAGCTCAATACAACAATTAGGCTTATACTTCTGTCTTCATGATGCCAGCTCCCTTCACAGTTGACAACAAAAACAGTGAAATTTGGTGACACTTAATTGTTTAAGCAATCAGTTTTCCAAATAAAGGGCTAAGATAGAAAGCATAAGTTGTTGTTTAACTAATGATGTAAATAATTGTTTTACAGTTGAGAAGATACATTGGCAACGTTCCTCAGTGGGATATGGACAAGGATCAAGCAGTAAGTTGAATTTCATAGAAATTAGTATAACATTTGTAATGAAATCAACTTATAATTCTTATTAAATTTAAGGGTAAGTTGATTAATGTCAGTGAACAACACTTTAAATTTCCTGGAACATGTTTTGGAGGCTACTTTCCTCCAATGTCAACCAGACATCAACTGGCAACACTGATTTCAACACTTCCATGAAAGAAAGTCATTAATTCCCACTTTTTCTAATGATATAAAATGCTACCTCTCAGAATTTTCCAAAATACTACAGAGTTTAAAGCCTGTTCCCTAATTAACTGAGAGCAAAAACAGAATGAGAATGGAAAACCAAGTTCTGCATGGAAGAGTTGTGATTCACGATATGTAATTCTCAAAACAGTTTTAAATGCTGCTATCACTAAAAGACCTGTTAAATATTCCAGATAATTAATGTTTTTGATTTTGTGGTTAGAAGTTTGAAACGGTGAAGTGAAACAATAAATTGAAAGGTTACTGACTCAGATTTGTGACCTTAAATTAAAATGTGATACATGTTTAAGAAACTATTGCTGAGGTTTCTCAATAGACTTACTTCAGGTGTGGCATAGTTGATTATTGTGTTTGTTTATGGATAATACATTTCTGCTTTCAGTGTTCCTTTTCTTTTTGTGTTGCATTAATAAACTGAGATAACTGAAGTGAGCCCTCTTGCATATGAGGATGATTAGAAGTAATAGATGGTACTGCTAAGGCAAGTTGCTGCTATCATTTATAACAATAAAGTTGAATTACGCACACACCATGCAAAAGGAAGGTAACTACATCACTTGTCTTTGCTGTACGCTGCGATGGATTTCTGTCTGTTAATACACTTGATGATATGGTATTAATCACAAAATTGCAGGCAGAACATGCACACACACATGTGATTTGGGTCATGGATAAACTTTTTACCTTGTAGTGAAAATCCTGGATTGCCAGTCTTGTCGTGTACATGCCGCTTTTCATGGTTAGCTTCTGTCCAAGTCCTGTCTTGCATCGTACACATTGCATAGAAATATTCCGGTATGTTGCTTTCTGCTCGTGCATGTCTTGTAGAAATTATTTGAAGGCTTCACTAGCAGGAAGCATTAGCTCGTATCTTAGATCCTCTATCGGAAGGTCTCCCTGGTAAGCTCGCACACTAATCTCGATCTTGAGTTCTGTGATACTCCTAGAGCTCTCTTCAAGTATCTAGCTTTTACTCGCTCTAGTTCTTCCATCTGTTTGTATGTGAAGATTTTCCCACTTATTCTAGACCATACATCAGGACAGGTAGTATCTGTAGTAAACAGATTTGTAGCTGTGCTGATCGATAGTTGTGTGATGTTGCTGATTTCATTCATAGTGTAGTTGCTGCTACTGCTCTCATTGTGATTAGTAGACTGAAACTTTTTCCCATTGTCTGGATTGTGATGCCTAAATATTTGAAATTATTTGCCCTCTTGATTAAGTTGTCCTTGCATTTGATGTTATCTGCTTCGGTGAGTCTTCTTCCGTTTCTGACCGCTACCAGTTCTGTCTTTTCTTTGTTTATCTTGATATTGTTCCACTTCGCCCATTTACTTAGTTATGTCTATTGCTGACTGTACTTTGTCTATATATGTCTCTGCAATGGCCATGTCATCCGCATATATGTATGTGCTTGTTCCTGTCATTCCTTTCATGATATCTTGCATGAGGACGTTGAACAGAATAGGGATGAGCATGTCATCTTGGAGGATACCGTTTGACTGTGTCAGCCAATCGGATATACCTACTCCATCTTTCTCGATATGGTTTTCTGCTAGGATATTCAATATCAGGATCGTTGTACTCATTCTGCCAATTAGTCCCTCCAGTTTGTCTATTAATATCCGTCTTTTGACCAGATCAAAAGGTTTCGAGTAGTCAACGAACACCACATATAATTTTGCAAGGGTTTTCCTATTCTCTGCCTTATTTGGTACAGCGGGTTTTCTACTGCCATGATCATGGATCGTCCCCTTCTGAAACCAAAGTGTGCCTCTGGTAGATGAGGTTTAAGTTTCTCTGCCCGTCTTTTGGCAAGGATTCCCTTTAGGAGCTTTAATGTTGTTAGCTCCAATGCTATTTCCCTGTACACTTGAGCTTAATTTTTTATTTCCTCCATTCGTCCAGTATGCTTCTTAGTTCCATGCATTTATTTAGAAGGGAGGTCCATATCAACAGGAATTCTTGCACTGTCTGTTTTAAGTGTTCAAAACTTATTTCATCTAGTCCTGGTGCTCTGTTCTTCATTTTCTGCACACTCTCACAACTTCGTCTTTAATGAAGATCTCATCAGCCTCTGGAGACCAAGGTACCTTGATTGTGGGTCTTGCTTCTTTTGAACAGATATCTTCTCTTATGTGTTCCATGTTTCCATGCGGTTACTAGGTTGGATTTTCTGCCTTATCGGTCTTAGGGCTTGGTTCAGGTCTTTTTCTGCCTCCTGTACCATTTACCTTTCTTCTTCCATATATTGCTTTCTCTTCACTCTCATGAGGTCCTTTTAGGTGCCCTGTTCTTGTTGAGAAGCTTCAATGGTTGTCTTGCTACCTACCCTCTATCTTTATGTAGTATTTCCAACGTCAACTTTCTATGTTCATAGCATTCTCTGTCAAACCATGGCCTCGCTCTTCTATTTGGGTCTTGTGTGTTGGCACCCTTTATTATACATATTGTCAGCCATGTAGCAGCCTCATCAATATTTCCTGTTTGTATCACTCTTTCAAATGGACCTTTTTCTTTCATTTTCTCCTTGATTATCTCCATGTCCAGTTTGCACTAAGTGTTCAATTTTTCCTTTCTTCTACTCTTCTGGTTCTGTCATTTTCTCTATCACTTATTACATTTACCAAAACAAGTTTGGTGTTGATTCATAGGTTAATTTGACAGACGATTCAGATAGTAGTTGAACATGTTTTCACTAAAATGGAAAAAGTGCAATATTGTTTAAAGATTTGCATTTTACTTTTGGATGGAAAAACTTGTGAGGAGATAAAAGCTAAATAAATTGCTGCCAATGGCAACATTTAGATTTTGATTCAACAACTTCAAATGTGTCCTAAAATCCATTTTTGATGAGTATTCAGTAAGCCCGGTAGTTGTGGTTACCGAGAAAGTCACTGAAAATATCCCCAACATGATTCTTGTTTATTGTGGCAGACTGGATTGGGTACAAAATTCATATTTTGTGTAAGTTAAGGATGTAAAAGTTGTCAGCTCAATGGGTGCCAGGTTTGCTCATATTGGCAAGTGCAGCTTTCAGCTTAGAAGTTGTGTTTGGAACTATCAAAGAACTTTCCAAGTCAAGTTGTCACCATCCATCATTATATTCCAGAAAGCACACAAAATCAAAGCAATGGGTTTCTTGTGGTGAATCTGCTACAAAAAAAGTAAAAGTGTAAAAGTGATGGTGACAATCTTTTTGAATGAGAAGGGTGTCTTGGAAAAAGGAAAATTGATTACTAGATATTATTAAAATGGGTTATTGACCTGATTTAAGAAGTGGGAGACATTCCAATCCACCAGCACATTTTTGTAATGTTGTCCCCCCATTCACCTGCCTGCTTCTCTGCAAGTTCTCCTTGTTTCCAAATATGAAGAAATGGCTTGTGCTAACAAAGAGGACATTGTTAGACTTGTGGGTATTCTAAAGAGTTGACAATTCATGTTTTTGGGGTGGTTAAGGAAATGGCAGGAAGCGAACTCTCTAAAAGAGGACTCTTGAAATATAATTTGTTATTCCTGTTTTTGGATAAATTTAGTAATGGACTACAAATAGTTTTGTTTAAACATTGGCATTCTTCATTCCTAACACAGATATTACCCGGGACATATAGGAAGATACTTGGCAGTGGAGGCACAGTTATTTGTTTACACTGTATTGCTGGCTATCAGAGGGGAGGAGATGTAAATAGCATGTTGCCAAAATATGTACTTCTTGAAATGTGCTACACCAAGGAGCAAAACAAAATTTACTTATTTAATTCTGATGTGAAGATTTCAATTCCTGCATATGTGTTTCACTTGATCTACTGAGAGCTTCCATCTGTGGTGTTGTCATAAGTTATGTCTGTAGAACTGACGTCGTCATCTCTGGAATGCATAAAACTAAGGTATCTGCTTCCTCTTAATCACACATTGATTACCGTACTGTTTCTTCTTCCATTAAGGCATCTTGATCCAGTATTCTTATTCTTTGGACTTATACCCGATTTCACCAACTAATGTTAAGACTTAACACAAGTTTAGCAATAGTTAAAACAAAAATTGCATTTCACCATCAAGTGTTAGCATAACACTCATGTTAAATCTCTTGTTAAACTAACAAGCCAAATTTCTGATGTTAAATCCTTAACAATTGTTAATAGTCAAGATGGCGAGCATGAACTCAGCTGTTGATGTCGATTTGCTATATTTAAGACCGTCAAATGGCATTTGTAATAGAGTATGGCCTATGAGGAGAAATGATTTTAGGAGCTATCCGAAGAAAAATTTTTACGGAGGTATAGACTGTCGAAACATGTTGATATGAAGGTTACTGCGGAAGTACAAGAGAGGTTAGAGCATGCATCGGAAAAAATATGTCGATCGTGCCTTTCCTTCAAGTATTAATAACTTTGCGATTTTATAATTCATGAATTATGTGGATAAATATATTGTCCACCTCCCGTTTTGTAGCCTTCAAGTCGCTTGCCCTTCTTCGCTCCTCGTTTTAAATCTACGTAATAATGAGTTAGAATATGCATCGAAAGCAATATGCCTATCTCGCCTTTGCTTCAAGTATTAATAATTTTGCAATTTTATAATTCACTGAATTATGTGAATAATACATTATCTGAAACGTTCTAGTCACTTGCCCTTCTACGCACCTCGTTTTAAATTTATGTAATAATGAGTTAGAACGTGTATCGAAAGGAATATGCCAAACTCGCCTTAGCTTCAAGTGTTAATAATTTTGCGATTTTATAATTCACTGAATTATGTGGAAAATACACTGTTCACCTCCCGTCTTGAAACGTTTAAGTCACTTGTCCTTCGCACCTCGTTTTAAATTTACGTAATACTGACAAGTTGTTTGGTTCTTGTAGTAGTGACACATGCATTTGAATTAAATTTGTTTCCTATATTTTCCCCTTGACATCTTTCTCTTTTACATATACTGCATCTGTCCTCTTTATTTTACGTGATATCCTTACACTTCATCACCTATTCAATTAACAATTCTTTTTCCATCGATGAGAAATTTGTCTCACGGCTTTATTTCTGATTTTGTTCATCTGCCATTTTTCAGGTTGTGCAGACGAAAATGAAAACAAAAGTGCATCGCAGTTCGTTCAGAAAATAATACGACTCATCCATAGCCTTCTATAGCTGTGATATTTACAGGTTTCTTGGCGTTAACACAGGTTTGTAAACATTTTCAGAAAACAGGTTGGTGAAATACAAGAAGTTCAACATTAGTGTTAGCGCTATGACAACTGATACGTTACATTTGTTAACGTCGAGTTGAACATATGTTGGTGAAATCGGGCATTAATTTTGATGCACAAATTTTTCCAATCGTCTTCAGTGTTGTCATTTAAACATTGTCTGGTTAGCCCTTTAAGTGTGTTTAAAGTCATAAAACACACTTTTTTCTTCTATGTTTTGCCTTATAATATTGCATATCACTTCAGTTGGTTTAAATTGCAGTGATAAGGCGGCAGTCTATATCCTGACAATTATCATGTACTGCATATTCTTACATTTTTTAAAACTTAATCCTATTTCCTTTAATATTTGCCAGAAGGTTTTCTGTCCACCAACAAAATTAATTTTCTCATTTACTGCATAAAGTAACCTCTTCACTGTTGGAATTTCTTTAGGCACTTCATAATATTCTAAAAAGTTTTGCAAACGATGTTCTTGTCAGAACCATCCATTTGAAACTTCTTTTACCAATTACATTGTTTTTCTGAAGTAGTAACTTACGTATCCGTAACATTAGCTTTTCTCAAATTCTTTAACGATTCTTTTTAGTGTAGCTTCACTTTTTCCTACTGCTGTTGCCGTTCTAGCCACTGTCCTTTGCAAATGAAGAGCTAATCCCTGTTTCATATAACCTTGCTCCGCTGACATGTATCAATCCGCATGCATCTACCTTCCCCCTCATCCTAATTGACTAATGCTTTCGCGCCATAGGCCATAGGCGGTGCCTTCCCGTCACATTTAAAACTGAAGTAAACGTCAAATGCCAGGAAGATAGCTAAAATCATGCAAATAAGGATATGAAGGCATGCAAAAATACAAGTTTATAATGAAACTGAACTCACGCGTTATGGAGAATCTGGTAATGGAGTAATTCCCTCCAACTCGGATTCGGATTTTGATTCTGCAGTAACAGTTTCGCTGTCGGAACTCTCCGTGTGGTTTATAATTATGCTCTCTATTACGTTGTTGACGATGCCATCCAGCTCCCACATTTTCATTTCTTCTTTGAGCACATGATGAATAGCCTTTTTCCATGTTTCGTCGCTGATCTCCGAAAATGCTGTGGCAAGCAATGGCCTGATAGCATGGAACTTAAATGTTCTATTGTTTCTCACTACGAATCCTTTAATTTGGCTCCAAATAAGCTCAATTGGATTTAAAATCCAGTGATATGGTGGCAGCCTGAGATTACTCATGACCAGCTGACCTTGCCATTTCATCGGTTACGTATTTATCACAATTACTGGCATGCTTTACTACAAGTTCCAAAAGTTCTGCCTTAATAAGGGATTTATTTATAACTTCATTCCTTGCACGCAGCCACTCAAAATGTCTTGTTTCTTCCAGGATGTATTTGGTTTCTTTTCGACACGAACGCTGTGGTAAGGAGCATTGTCCATCACAATTTTGCTGCTTGGTTCCAGTTTTGCTAACACACTCGCAAACCACTACTGAAACACATCTCCATTCATATCCTCATGGTAATCACCAGTTTTCTTTGACTCATAAAGCAGTGGACCATCCTCCACAAAACCTTGATCACTTCCTATATGAGTGACAATTAGTCTTCGGTCTATTCCACTTTGATTCTTAAAACTTAATAGTCGTGTCACACCATACTTTACTTGTCGTAAGCCCTTCATTCACCCATGTCTCGTCAAGGTAGTATATTTTGCGATTTGTATCCCGGTACTGTCTGATTGTCCTTAAATAACATCTTCGCCACACAGCAATATCGTCTCTGTCTCTCAGCACATTTTTCTTGCCCCCTTTTTTCATTCACAAACCCCAGCTGTATAAGCAATCTATACAGACTAGATCTGCTGAAATTTGGTAAATCTGCATCATTTACAGCAGACAAAATTGTATTTATGTTAGGGAGTTCGTTTCTAAAGAAAAAACTATGCACATGACGACGTACAGCAGTTTTAACGAACTCATCGCATTCTCCGAGAACGAGCTTTCCTTTATTCCTGCGTTTGCCTGGAGTGGTAAGTTTTCCTGTTTTCTCAACTTCACGTCGCGATGTTCCTATGGACCTAGCACTCACACCTGTGAGTTCAGAGCACAACTATTCGATTTCTCTCACTGACAAGTACTGATTCTTCTTTGTGAGTGCATTAAACACATGCAACACAATTCTTTTTTCAGCGTTTTGTAATGGTTTACCCTTGCAATGCTTTAGCGAAAAACTGGCGGTAGACTCCGCCATTATCCATATAATAAGTAGATGCGCAATGAACGATGGATAAAATAACGTATCTCTCGCACAGCACACCTTCGAATGACAATACATGACTAATCCAGTTCAAAACAAGGTCAGTGTTAAAAGTCATATAAACAAATATGTCATCACTACCGCTAAAGCACGTGCTATTGTGTCATCTGAAAGGCAGGCCTAGATGCAAAGGAACCTCCTCTTTACTTCGTTTAAGAATTAACATGCATTTCAGATAAATTAACTCTGTTGCATAATATATTTAATTGAAACAGTTATGAAAGTAAATATTTGACAATTCTCTTTCAACATATAAAGATATATCACCATGTTAAATAACGAACTAATTTGTACGGCAAAACAGTCTCTACCACAACAGCAGCCAATGAGAGGAGATGAGGTCATGTAACCGTTAAGAGATTACGGGGCAAGCTTACCTGAAACAAGGTATAGACCATGTTTTTCTCCTTGCCGAACTGGAAAACATTTTGAATCATTCTGAATAATCCTGCTTTGGGAGTTTACAATGCTTCAAGGTGACTTTTTTGGTGTTTCCATGTATAAAAATTATTATTACAGACACTTACTGTAATATGATACTACTACAGTACTGTGGAGCTCATATGTTATATAATAGTTAACAGTTACATTAATAACCTAATACATAGCCTATAGCCAACCATCACTACACATAGTTCCTACTACAGCTGCATGTAAACAAAGCTCAAGCTTTGGTTAATTGATGGAAGTTATTCATTTCTTCAAAATTTGAATTTTTCATGTTGACTCTATCAAAAACCTTAACCTAACCATTGCTAGTGTCAAGAAATGATCCATCAATTAACTTAAATAATAAGAGTTAAATGATGAAGCCTGAGAACCAAGTACTTACAAACGGTGTATCTCGAATGCGAGAGCGCCTAGTGTCTTACCGGGAAAAAATACGAGTCGAATGGAGAATTTAATGACAGGATGGCATGTTGACCATGGTAGCTCAATGGGTTAGAGCAATTGGACAAAAACAAGGAGATCTGTGGTTCCATTCCCGGCCATGGCATTGAATTTTTCATGTTGGCTGCATCTATCAAAGCTCAAGCTATTTGTCCCGAGTAATACATATTGAACCAACCTCATAAATAGTTGATGTACTTCTCATATGCCTAAAGGATAAAAGTTTCCTGCTTTTTCTAGCCATTTACGTTTATAGTTCATGCTATGAAGCAGAGAGTATGGATTAAACTGTATATAGCCTAGAAAGTGGTTTTTGGATATTTCTTACTCAATCTTAGAGGTTCATCAAACAGAAGACAGTACATGCAGTATTGCAATTAGGATGAATAAATGAGATTAATGTACATTAAGCTCTCTCAGCTGAAAACCAAAGATCCATGATTCTTTCTACTTCTCAGTTTCTGTGCATGTTAATGTGGAAGAAAGAAGCATATAGATATCACAATTGTTTTGCAGATATTTTAATTAAATGTTTTTTTGTTTGTTTTGCAGTCACATTTTGCCATAAATGCTGCGAGAATTAGAGATAAAGCTGATCAGATTTATAACAAATTCAAGGTATGTGCCTTTTAAAATGCCTTGTCTTACAAAAGCTTATCTGTGAAAGAGTTAAATTTTACAGTATGGATAATGTTGTTTCAGGCTTTGTTCATGGTCCCAGAAGGCTTGACATTTGGGCAAGTGTTCTCAGATAAACTGGTAACATTTAGGGAACGGATCAGTCAACTTAGTCAAGATAAGCAGCTTTCACTTACTGAGGATCCGACAGGTATCAGTGATTCATCTTTTTAGAATAAGGAAAAGCCCCACCCACCCATCCTACCCCCCTACACCACATTGTTATTAATTGCACTAGTGTGCTGCAATTTAGTTCCACATACTGTTTTATTTGTTATTATTATTATTATTATTATTATTATTATTATTATTATTATTATTATTATTATTATTATTATTATTATTATTATTATTATTATTATTATTATTATTATTATAATTATTATTATTATTATTATTATTATTATTATTATTATTATTATTATTATTATTATTATTATTATTATTATTATTATTATTATTATTATTATTATTATTATTATTATTATTATTATTTTTATTATTATTATTATTATTATTATTATTATTATTATTATTATTATTATTATTATTATTATTATTATTATTATTATTATTATTATTATTATTATTATTATTATTATTATTATTATTATTATTATTATTATTATTATTATTATTATTATTATTATTATTATTATTATTATTATTATTATTATTATTATTATTATTATTATTATTATTATTATTATTATTATTATTATTATTATTATTATTATTATTATTATTATTATTATTATTATTATTATTATTATTATTATTATTATTATTATTATTATTATTATTATTATTATTATTATTATTATTATTATTATTATTATTATTATTATTATTATTATTATTATTATTATTATTATTATTATTATTATTATTATTATTATTATTATTATTATTATTATTATTATTATTATTATTATTATTATTATTATTATTATTATTGTGACTTTGTGGGTTCGTGAAATGAAAAGTCCAA